>JADRCH010000184.1:3355604-3403726 GCA_019843965.1 Rhynchomys soricoides | reverse complement strand
ACCATCACCTGCAGGCATGATCCACTGGAAAGAAACACAAGTCTTTCTCCAGATAGACCTCTCTCGTCACTGCAATCATTCTCTACTATGAATTAATTGCCTTCACATTTTGGCCTTTTTAAAAATTTTCTTTATTTACATATATCTTATTAATATGAATTATAAAATAAAAATAAAATACTAAAAAAATAAAAGAAATGCAGGGACAAAAATGAAGCAGAGACTGAAGGAATGGCTGATCACTGAAAGGTCCAATTAGGGTTCCATCCCATAGTTGGGCATCAAACCATGACACTATTACTGATGCTATGTGTGCTTGCAGACAGGAACTTAGTATGTTTGTCCTCTGAGAGGCTTTACCAGCAGCTGACTGAGACAGGTGCAGCTACTCACAGCCAACCATTGGACTGAGGTCTGAGACTCCAATGAAAGAGTTAGGGGAAAGATTAGAGGAGCTGAAGGGGTAGCAACCACATAGGAAGACCAACAGTTTCAATTCTCCTGGACTCCTCGGACCTCCCTGAGACTAAGCCAACAACCAAAGAGCATACGCAGGCTGGACCGAGTACCCCAGCACATATGCAGCAGAAGACTGACTGCCTTGTCTGTCCCCAGTAGGAGAGTATGCACCTAATCCTGTAGAAACTTGATGCCCCAGGGAAAAGGATGCACAGGAAGTGGAAGAACACACTCTCAGAGGCAAAGGAGATGGAGGATGGGGTGAAGAAGTCTGGGAGAGGCACCTGGAGGAGAACATCATTTGGGATGTGCATAAATAAAATAATTAAAAAGTGTAAATAAAAATACATGAAAGTATATAATTTATACCAAAGAGACAATTACAAAAATACTTGAATGACATTAAATATATAACAGATTGATAGTGTATTATTTCTAAAAGGAAAAGGACATCCAATTTGTCAGTTTTGTTCCATCCAGGGATTTGTTGTCTTACTCTCCTACAGGTGAGTCTTTAGATCACCAAGGAGAAGGGGCATTTCATTTCCTATACTCAAAGGTCAAGAGTAACTTGAATAAATAGGATTTACCATGTTACTCCCAGTTTATTGTGATTAGGCTATATCACCTTTGTGCCTAATGATATTTCTGAATGTCTATTTAAGGATGTCTGCTTTGGATGAGTCTTTGGGTCTTGATTTTGGAATTCCCAAAAGTCACATAAGACTTCTTTAAATAAAATTCTAAAATTTTCCCTTGCTAATCTACTTTTTGTTAAAGTTGCATTCATTTTGTACCTTGCAAAACTGATAAAAAGAATATTTTTATTCTTTGGCATCATAGATGTATTTTTGTGTCAGTCAGGTTTTTTAAAATTTACTCTAAGTTTAATGCTAAAGAAACTCTATGTCACAGGCAAAACATCTTCAATTAGATGTATGCCTCATATATTTGGAAAGAATTTTAATGAGCTTACCAAAAATTTCATTTGATTGTGATATTTGGTGCAGTGACATCATTCATACCAAAGTCATGTGTTTTTATTCATTTTTGAAGCATTGAAATTCCACAATTATGTTTTTTGATAGCATCTGACAGATAGGCAATTGTTATTTATATTGATAGCAATCCAAAAATCAATCTGAGCCACTGTCTCTGTTCCTGGGTGGATAAACAGAATGTGACACATAGAAAAAGTCTAATGTAAAAAAGGCACCTGTCAGGATATTGAAGACTTGTCCTAAGGCTATCAACAGCCCTGGAGAATTTAGGTTACTGATGTAATATGTCTAACTTGTCTCATTCGCTGACTCTGTTGACATGAATTGCATGAGAGAAGAATAGAAAGGGAAGGGTGGTGTAAGAATTTTTGTGACCTATTGACAATAAATTCATTGCTGTACAAAACTAGGAAGAAAGATCTTTTCAATCTTGATTCAGAATTGTGAACTATCATAAACAGAAAAAAAGTCAAGTTGGGTCATTATGCCTGTGTTTCAATAAATACTCCAAAGACATGTGCATGATATACCTCCTGTGAACATAAATAAATTTCAGGCAACCTTTTCTAACAGGAGAATGGCTCTTTCTATGACAGAGGTTCACCAAAATACTTTGTTCTCATGACCAATCATCTTTTCTGTGTTGTCCATTCATCAAATAATCAAACAATAGAGAATGAATGGGAATGGAGTGAGCTCTGCAATGATACAAGTGATTGTAATTCAATAACACATGTGAAAGAAGTATTCAAAAACCTTCTAGAAGTAAATCAAAGACTATATCATAATGACATTGTTCCTCTAGGGACATTAGTGTTTCCTATTGAATGGATTTTCTTGAGTTTCTACTTTGCAAACTGAAGTTTTTTATTCTTAGTATATTTTTATCTTTAATAAAAATTATATTTTGTCCTTAGATGGATATATGAAAAGCAAATGACAAAAAAAGCACAATAATCCTGAAGTATAGACTACATTATTCTTTTATACAAAGTCGACTGAAAATAGTCTTCCACCTTATACTTAATGACCTTGCTATGCTGACTTACAAGTATGGCTCTTTATTACAACCTTAATAGTCTCATATTCTCTCTCTCTCTCTCTCTCTACCTCTCTACCTCTCTCTCTATATATATATGTGTGTGTGTGTGTGTGTGTGTGTGTGTCTGTATATGTGTGTGTTTATAGTGTATGTGTGTATAGCTCAAATTCCAGAGTTTAAAAATAGATATCAGAGGGCAACTGTGATTGCCTTCTCATAAAAACACTTACAAACTTCCCTTAGAGATTCTGAGTTCATTGGTACTAATAAGTATAGTACTAGTTAAGCCGTGGTAATCAAATCAAGTTATGAAAAAGTGGGATGTTGTAGAAGTCAATAGACTCATGGGGACATGCCATTTAAAGACACTATTACTAAGACTCTTTGGCATCATATTTTATATTGGTCCATATGCCTCAAAAGTTGACCATCAGCATTATGAGTAATCTAAATGGACGATGAAGGGAAAGCTGTATTGTTGAGAATCGGCAGGATTTGAATGAAATCAGTTTGCAACTAGGGTACTTAGGAATGTCCTAATTAGTTTTCTGTTGCTGAGACAATACACCAGGAACAAAATCAACTTGGGAGGAAAGGATATAGTTAACTTGATCCTGCCAATTAGTCTGTTTCAGGGCAGGACATCAAGCAGTAGCAAGATCAGGAGCAGGCAGGACCATTTATTTCTGGTCTTCTGCCCATGGCTCACTCAGCCTGCTTTCTTATGCATTCTAGAAACTCCTGCCCAATGATGGCAACAACCACAGTAGAATGGGACCTCCTATATCTATCATTAGTCAAGAAAATGTTCCACAACATGTTCACAATCCAATCTGAGAGAGGCAATTCTGTAATTGATATGCTGTCTTCCCAGATAACTCTACTTTGTGCCAGGTTGTCACAAATGAACCACCACAAGGTATGTCACATTTAAGACCCAAATGTTCTGATTACACAAACAAAATGAAGGAAGGAAATAATTTTAAACATGTTTATGGACATTGGAAATGAGTAACAATGTTCCCTTGAATAATGGTGAAATGAAGAGGGGATTTCTGTTCCATCAGGTAAGAAACCGTTCCTGGTATGTGAGTCTATAATGACTTAATAACTTGACAATGCCATGCAATTTGCAGGAAGACATATTTGTTAATCATGTCTAATTGATATGAAATACACATAGATCTACAAATGTCCCTCTGTTGGCTTTAGTCAGAGAAATCTGATGTTCATAAATGAAAAAAATAATAATAGTCATTATAGGAGTTATTTTCTTTGTTCCTATCCTTTAAAACCAAATTGTGTTGATATTTGATTGGGGCAAAATGAAGAAATGCCATAAATATTCAACAACATTGGTAAGCAAATAATATTGATTTAATTATCTGTAATATCTAAGTGTTAGGTGCCTAATGGTATCTGGCTATGTCTCCCAAAATAGTTACAATTATTTTTGATAGATGTAGCATCACAGAGAATTGAGTTCAAATCCAGTATTATCAATATTTTAACGATTAATATTTATCATATTATTCAATTTCAGTAATTTCCATATGTAGAAACATTAATATATAAAATGTATACACATACAATTATGTATAGTACTCACAATGACATATCTTGTCCTTTAAATTCACCCCTCTTTCTGGAACAGGCAGAGACTTTCCCATATTTCAGTATTTGATGTAACAAGAGATTTTGTCCTCAAAGCCATAGTGGATGCTACTGACCTGCCATGATCTTCATGGTTTAGGAACTGATCTAATTGAGAAAATGGAGAATGAAGAAAGCAAAGATGCACAGACTCATTCATGCATAGAAAAACTGTGATTAAGTGGGTGGTATATTGTTAGACACACACCAACAGCAACTGGAAAATGCTGTTTATTTTTATGTCTGAATGAGGAGATTGATTGGTTGTATACAACAGCTGAATATGGAGGCAGGTTTAACTAATCTCAGTAGGAGAATGCTGTAGGGGTGCAGTCTTGGAATACATTTATGGGGAGGGAGAACTTTTGGATACTTTTTTTTCAATATCTACACATAGATCAGGTGAAGACTGTCATTTGTGTGGATATAAATCATTGGAATTCTTGGCATGGCTGATTCCATGTCAAAAATACATATTTAGTCAGGACGTTAGCAATTCCATATACTTCCTAGTGAGTGGGAGGTGATCTGTCTTCTCTCTCTCTCTCCCTCTCTCTCTCTCTCTCACTCACTCTTTCTCTCTGTTCTCAAAAAATATTTCTTGGTTCAGGTCATCTGACATTGCAAATTTAGTCATCTTCTAGAACCATAAATATAATTTGAGCTCCCTAGAGCCAGAAAGAGTGGACACAGACCCTTCCCTTTATTGGTGCAAACTGTCACTCTGTAGATTTGAGTATCCTGTATCACAGATCTTTGTTGGACAACTGCATATCTCCATGCTCTGAGAGTAAGTTTCTATCTGCACAATGATTTGAGATTGAGATTAGATGTTGTTTGTTTTAGATGTATCAAATTTACTGTACTGTTTTCAGTAAAATTCAAGGGGAAGTTATTTAACTATATAAACAATTTTCACTATTGTTTTCATTATAATGAGAAATTCCTAATAATCTAAATGCGCATATTTAGTTAACAAGCTGGTCCCATTGCTAAGATAAAGGCCAACAATCTTAATCAGCTTGAAGTTCTCTAAAGTGATAAGGAATCCATCATGCTTATCATGAGCACAGATGGAAACGACATGGACTAGGAGAATGAGAAAAAAATTAACACCTATGGATGTAGTGAACTGTGAATCACAGTTTAGCTTTCTTCCAAAATCACAACCATTTATCAGTAGTCAATTCCTTTATGAGATCTTCTGAGTTGGTGCTTTCTGTAGATGACTGACTATGTTTAGCCAATCGATGACAGAAGGGAATTATTAATATGTATAAGATCCCTTAGAGTATTCCAAACACTGTACTTTACTCATCAGTTTTGAGAAAGAATTGGAATCACTGACAAATCTTCATTATTTCATCCAATGGGCATCAAGAAATGGCTTTCTGTATATGTTTCACGGTAATGTAATACTTATGACAAATGCTTCTGAGTTGTCCTCTCCATTTGGCTTACATTTAGAAAAAATAATTGATAATAAGAAACTGAAGCAAGAATCACAACTTTCATCCCTCATAGAGCTAGGCTTTAAATGACTAAGATGAATGACTTCATCATTGAATAAATCATTACTAATCATAATGTGTGCATGCAAACGGACTGTGCAATTGAGACTGGCAGCATTGTGGCCTGCCCAAAACTAATTGCTAGGAATGTGCCAGATGTTGTAAAAATCTGGACACATTTGTGATAAAGCTGAATGGTGCAAACTTGGTATGAAGCTAAAATTGTATGATTTAAGGGAACAATCCATATTCCTGACATTATAGGTCAAAGATATATAGTAAGTATAGAGAGTCTTTATTAATATTGTAAAAGGTTATTTCCCTCTGCACTGAAAACCATTTTTTCCTTTATGTCTTGATCTTAATAGATTTGGTCTTCACTATAAATTTCTACACTCATGTAAAGAACATCAGTCTGTTGAAAATTAAGAATCCAGGGTTTAAATTAAAATATCGTTCTCTTTAATTCAGATATTAACAAAAACCTCTGTCTTTTTAGAATCAAGCATGCACAATAAAATGAAGTTTTTTTCTTAAGTTGTAAGATTTTTAAGACAGAAACAATATGATAAAAGGAGAAAAATTATGCCTTGGCACTTTTTGATTCATTTAAAATTAAGCTGCATATCTCCACATTAAATAATAAGCAAACATTACTTAGAGGTTATGGGCATCAATATTTCCATTTTCTATGCATTGTTATGGTAATAAAGCCTTTTAGTCAAGGAAAATATGAAGCTATAAACCTTAATGCTCTATTTGAGGAGCAATTACAGCAAATTATAAGCAACTGGGTTGTACAAAATTGCAATGAATAAAATTTTAAAGTATAATAATATACCATAAGCATTTATATGGTTGATACTACCCATTTATTTTAAGCATCAGCCTTTCTAAAGATAATTACCAGAAAAAGGGCTGGATTCTTGAAATAATTATCATGTTGATTACTTAGAAAGATAGGGTTCAGATAAATTTGAGAATAAGAATTTTAATACAGCTCTTGTATAGAACACTACATTTTCTGTTCCATCTCATGTTATGAATTGGAAATTGATGCAAGTTTTAAAATGTGACTCTGTATATGTATAATCCTTTAATACTTTTGGTGAAATAATTGCACAGTTATTGCTATCTGTTTCGAACTAAATATTATGAAAGAATTATAGAACTTGAAGTATTATATTTATGATATCTTCTTTATAAAAATCAACTTGATTTTTAATGTATAAATTCTTTAAATTCTGTGTATAGGTATTGTAGAGTATGGTATACAAAATATAACATAAGGAATCATTCCCCATGTGTGCTTTCATTATTTCATAAAGGACAAGATTTTGTATGCAACAAATAATTTTCATATCTTTACTAAATTGTTTCTAGGTCTGGTCAAAATGCTTTGCAATTTAGTAATGTATATTACTAAAAATTGTATATATATATATATATACACACACACAATTTATACACACAATATAAATATATACAAATAAAGTATGTGTTTGTTCATTTAATCATATCATATTTTAATGAGAATAATAAACTAATTGCATAAATGCCATTGCAACTTTTAACTGCCCATTATATATTTTTGCTCTATTGTTATCTTACATTCTTGTTTCCTCACACATCTTCTTAAATGGTCATTTCTTTCTTTTCTCCTAGATCATTCTGAGTGATTTGCAACTAATAATGGCATGTCTTTCTATGCTGTTGGTTTATTTAATAATCTTTAAGGAGAGTTTAAGCATATTTACAACAGGACTAATTGAAATATGATTGAATTAAAAAACAAGCTACATAATTTCTAAATATCCAGACAACTCTATAGGGCCTTTGGAAGTCTGAACATATCTACAAGGATTGCATTACAATGATTATAGTGCAAGAATACACTCTTTACACAAAACTAAGTATGTTTTACCTCTGTCATGCATCATTAAAATATGACAGTGCCTGTAGGATTTGCCAACATACTGGACATGCTCACTTATGTTTTTGTATCTTGAGCCACTGACAAGCCATAAAAACCATTCACAGACTGATTTTGGTATGTTTTCAGTTTAAGTGTAGGTCTGTATAGAATGGCCAATTCAAAGCCACAGGTGAAGAGGATGGTAATTGAGTCCCGATGAGCTGGGTGACAAGAAGTGATGATCTCTAAAAGCAATTAAGGTCCCTCATTCAGCACATGTTTTGAGCCATAGACAACCTTTTACCAACTAATTTTGTTCTTTATAGATTTTTATTTTCAAGAGACAGTCCTTTAAGTATTTAGGACTCACATGATTGACTAAGTGCTGTGAAGAATTTTATAATCTCAGAGTTAATAAGCCAGAAAGATTTACAGAATCTGAAAGAAGAAAGAAGCAAAAGAGAATGGAAATATAGCTCAGACCTAAAAAGAGAGTTGTGGAGACCAGGAAATTAAAGAGAAATGACAGTGTTGTTGTTTTTTTCCTAATAATTTTATTCATACCTTGTAGTGTTTGCTTGAATGAATTCATATGTTCCAATGCATGTCTGGTTCCTAAAATGTCAAGAGGAGCATCAGATATCCTGGGACTAGAATTATGAATGGTGGTATACCACCATCTGGGTACTGGAAACCAAATCTGAGTGCTCTATATGAGAAACAAGTCCTTTTAACTACTATTAAAACTCCTGTCCCAGATCCAACAGAAAGATTGTGATAACCAGGGAACAACTTAAGATATTTCCCAAACAAATTCTTTTACAGCCTGATGAATTGTTGCTATGATGTAGAATCAACGTCTAATGCATTGGGAATTCGTTTTTGTTCACCCAGGATCTTTGCTCTCAAAGGCTCAGTATTGTTCACTACCTGATTGAGAAAAATTCCAACAATAAAAAAAAAGTGTGGGGGGAGGGCAGGAACTCTCAACATATCTGATTGTCCCTCTTGGTGCCTGAAGAATGCCTTTTGTTGACAGAACTTTTCATCTTTTCTTCTAAGAATAATTCTTTAACCAGCCAAGATTCCTTTTGAAAATTTTCTTGTTTCTCTAGAAAAGGGAGGTGGTCATGATTATTGAAAAATAAAATATGCTGCATTTTAATGGTTTTCAATTAGTGTTTTTGAAAGTCTTTATATTGCTATTAAATACCTTATTATAGGATCAGGGACTTGGAGTCTATTCTTTGAACACTGCTTAGGAAGAGCTGCATTTTGTGATTATCCTTTGAATATCTAGAATAGGGTTTAGGTTTTCTCAAGCCTCAACTAAGATTACAGGAAAGTAGGCTCATTTTCTTGCTGTTCCAAAGCACCTAATGTTTTGTCATCTAATGTCTTATGATTTCTGTTCCTGCACGAATCATTGTGACCAAGAAGCAAGTTGGGGAGGAAAGGGTTTATTCACCTGACACTTCCACATTGCTGTTCATCACTAAAGGAAGTCAGGACTGGAACTCAAGCAGGTCAGGAAGCAGGAGCTGATGCAGAGGCCATGGGGAGATGTTCCTTACTGGCTTGCTTCCCCTGGCTTGCTCAGCTTGTCTGGGTTATAGAACCCAGGACTACCAGCCCAGGGATGGCACCACCCACAATGGGCCCTCCCACCCTTGATCACTAGTTGAGAAAATGCCTTACAGCTGGATCTCATGAAGGCATTTCCTCACCTGAAGCTACTTTCCCTGTGATAACTCCAGCTTGTGTCAAGTTGACACAGAAAACCAGCTAGTACACCTAACATACAAAATACATTTTCAAGAGAACAACACATTTTATTTTATCTTATTTTAAGGACTGAGAAGGGTGGAAAAAGGATACTCTTTTAATAAATTTAATCAGACTAGTACCTTACCTGAGGCATGATATCTGTGAATAGCATACACCTACTTGCATAGGCCTTACTTGTAGGAGTTCAGGTGCAACAGTCTTACATTTCTGTCCTAAGCACAGGAATCAGAAAGTTCTGATGCACCTCTGGATCCTAGAGCACAATAAAAGCATTTGCTCAATACTCCTTAGGTACACATGCATGGTTAGAGTTGTCTTCATATATCTTTTGAGGAAAATGTTATTGATTGGTTCTATAACAAATGTGATCAATAAATCTTCCTCGTCACATTATTATTATTACTACTACTACTACTACTACTACTACTATTATTACTAGTAAAACTTTTCACATGAGCAATCTCAAAGTATTGTTACTACAAAAATACACACACACACACACACACGTACACACACACACACACACACACACACACACACAAATTCACTATATTGAATATAAATACCAAGTACTTGCACAACATTAGGGGATCAAGTGTTCTATCTCAACTGAAAAAGTAAGCTCTCTCAACTCCTGTTTACCTGTTTACCATCTCATCATCCCCTGTACAGATGTCCTTGATCTTCCTAAGGCCAGTGTGCATAAGCCTTATGGGAAGGATGGCAACTAGTATATTATTCATTGTGTACAAGTTTGCAGGTTGGGAAAGGGAAATAAACCAGTTTCCTCAAACATTTTTCTTACTACTCTGCCTATTTTTCCCCATGTTGAAGTATGCAAATAGATAATATGTTTCATTTTTGTTGTTGTTGTTGCTCTTGTTCCTTTTGGGGGACTGATATTTGCTATTTACTTTTATGTCGTAGAGTTAGTCTATGCATATGTGTAGACAGAGGATTCAAAAGGGAGGACATTGTACCCCTAGAGCCAGAGTTACAGGCAATTGTGAGCTTCAAGATATAGGTACTTGGAACTGAACTCCAGTCCTCAGCAAGAGTAATATATACTTCTATTTTCGTTTATACCACAGCCACATATACATATATACATACTCATGGTTCTATATTGTATATTACCTTGACATAGTGTAAACTTTAATTTACATTAAAATTTTAAAAGGAACTTTGATATTTTAAGATACCATCCATGGATATGCACTTAAGCAAGAGCCCTAGCAGTATAAAACTCCAGGATAGACCGAGTAAGATAGTATGTAATATATACATCTAAGTTCGAAGCTAACTTTCTGATTTCAAAAACTCCATTTTCTTCACGTGAGAAAAGACCAAGTCAAATTAGACACCTGAATCTCAACAGCATCTGTGAGACTGAAGAAACCTATAACCTAGTAGGATACTATGTTGATTAAAAAGAAACAGAAGAGTATACTTACTGCTTCCATCTAAAAGTAAATGTAAAGTGGTGTTTGTTCAGTAACTAAATCTTCAGTTACTGATAACTTTGTCATCTGAGTGCTATGCTATTTTCTTTTGATAATTTTAAGTCAACAATCATAAGTGCGATAAAAACAAATAATTCTATTTAACTTGAGGTATCAGAGTTGCTGTAATATCAGACTCTGCTTCTTCCATATGACTTCCATTTTCTGTGAATATTTTCCTTTTAAATCATCTTCAGGATCACAGACATCATATTGTACCTTTGTGTAACAACATTGATAAATTGAACTTTGTCTGTATACCTGTTGCTTCTGATTACACCTCAATGAATGCCATGTCTTAGACATTGAGTATAGACATTTTAAATTCTTCCTCGGGAACTCCAGTGGACATGTATGCTACAAGAAGTTTCCAGAAGCTACCTGAGGACTAGTCAGATATTGAAGGTCCTTGTTTCTTTCAAGTAATTCCTTAATTTTTACTTTGCCTAGATGTGGAAATGCTAAAGAGATATTACTATAGAAATCTGAGATAGGTTAGGGTATCCTGCGATGCCACTCATAGGAAGGCCAGTTCTCAATTAACCCATTATTTTGATATTCTAGCATGTTTTGTTTTTAAAGCTGAAGAGATATAAATTTCAGTCTTAAAGATCACAGTGAGGAATGTATACTGTTTTGAAGTCACTACCTATTTTTCCTCTCTGGCCCTTCTTTTGATTCTCATTTATAATGGGACTGGATTGAAATGCCTAAGGTTAATGAGACAATTAACTTTATACATGATACCAATCACAAAGATTGTTTTACTGTAATTAACCGGGATGACTTCTAGCATAATTTTTATACTCATAAATGCATTTTTCAATAATACTTGGGGCTTAGGGGAATTATTTTGAAAGTTTAAAAGAATATAAAGAAAGCCAAATGTAGGAATATTTAATTAGCTTTTGTTCTAGAAGATGAAACGATGCGAAATGCAGGTTTGCACTCGTCAGCAGTCCTTCAGTTTCCAAATAGACACAGGCATTCACCTGAGAATTTTCCGCATGCTTTGAGAACCTCCTGTTTGACCTTTTTTTACGTCTGTTTCTCAAATGTGCTTGTTTTCTGACTGATGTATTCAAAATGCTACTTTTCTGTTGACAGTACCCAATTCTCTTGTCTTAGGTGGTATAGTTGAAAAAAGTTGCAAAGATGCAACCCAAAGCTTGTGCACAAAACCAGATTTCAGAAATGGAAGAGCTGCAATATGCTTTCTTCTCACAGAGAAGCTTGTCAGTGCCTCATGCAAATGAATCCATAATGAGAAGACAGACCTTTGAAGGTATAATGACTGTCAAGGTTTCACTGGTTTTCTCTCAGTACATATACCTGGGCCTAGAGTCAGAATGGGGGTATTCCTATAGCCCTAAGCCCTTCAGAAGGTGAGGTAGGAGGGAAGTCAACTTCAGTCAAAGAGTTTAATACAAGCTGGAGCAGAAAACTATGCAGACAAATACACACAACTATGTGTATAAATATCATTTTAGATGACTTGCTTTGGTGTGGGAGAGAGAATAAGGAGTCAGTCTGCTAAAGGGTGAATCAAGCAACTACTAGCTGGAAAACAGTTTCTCTTTTAAAAATTTCTGAACTGATCCATAAAAATTGTACCTATTTATGGGTATTTTTAAAACTTTAAACACTTCTCTAGAGGTTTTACTTTTATGCTCTCTGCCAGTGTTGAGTGAGGTGGTAATTAATTTGCTTCCCTGCTATTGTATGAAATTCTTTTTCATATTATATTTGTGAACATATCAGTGTTTACTTTTTTCTTTTTCTAGAATGACACAATGACATATCTCTGTACACTGGTGTCCTAATTAGTTTATCTTCTGACATAATTTTAATTAGCTCTATGATATCGCTCGCTGACTTTTCTTCATTGACAATTGCCACTGAGCTTTGACACTTTTTTTGTGTTATAACCTCATTTCCTTTTTGAAATTTCTCTACATCTAGGAAAAAAAACAAATTTTTTCATTTTTACTAATAGGAATCAGAGGTTCACAGAAAATAGTGGATTGCCCCCCATGGGCATCCCTTTTTGACATCAGGGCTTTGAGAAACATGCACAGGGCTCATCATTCTGCAAAGTGGCTTCATTGCTCTAGCTATTGGAGGGCATAATTCCCAGCCATGTCTGCAGATTGTAGCAATGGCCGAAAGGGAGCTGAGCTTCGTGTTTTGCTGTTTTGCTTATTTGGGTTTTTTTGTTATTGTGGTGGTTTGTTTATTTGTTTTTTTTTGTTTGTTTGTTTGCCTGATGTCAGTATATAGCCCTGTGAAGATTTTCTTATATTATATTACACTATTTATTTACAGTAGATTTTCTGTTCTAAATTAGAAACATACTTCTCTTTTTGTTCTGCAATTATTGAGTATCCCTAGTGGCTTAGCATATAAGGATTGCTTGCAAGATGCTGAACATTTAATATATACACAGCTTCATTCCCAAACTACCTGAAAGATGTAAAGTTGTATTTGGGGATTTAATATTTGTTGTAGAGAACACTTTTCTACTTATTCTGTTGTTGTTGTTCCCCAAGAGTTCTAAATTATAATTTGAATCAGTTATGGAAAAGCAGTATGTAATCTCCAACTCCCATACCAGCTTTTATATTTAGAGAATGCAGACGACATATTGGAATCTGGAATATCTACTATGTTGTGTCTGTAACTGGAATAACCATGCTCACTTTGAAAAGTGAAACCAATATTTATAAAAACAGCAGAAGAAAACCAGGAAACTTTCAAACATATTTCCCAACTTGCTGAAATATGATTTCAAATGTGACTAGAGACAAATGAAGGAACAAATGCCAAATATGACAAGAATTATCAACCTCCAGGGATTTCAAATAAAACTACACATACCATAAAGAAATTATGCCAAATAGATAGAAATAGAAAAAAATCTCCTTGAGTGAAGTTACCCAGATGCAGAAAGGTAAATATGGTATGCATTCATTTATACAAAGATATTAGCCATTAAATAAATGGCTAATAACCCAGAGAGGTTAGGTATAGAAGAAGGGACTGTGGGGTACAAATGGATCTCTCTACAAGGAGAAATAGAAGAGATTTTATAAGTAAACTGGGACCAGGGGAAATGGTACCTAAAAGATCAAGTGGGGAGGGGCAAGGGAAATTGGGTTGAGGTAGGGAATGCAGGAAGAAACACCTAGAAGTGAGAGGCATTTGAAGGGTACACTGAAAACGTAGTGCAGTTGAAACTTCCTGGAATATATGAAGATAGTCCTAATGAAGTCTCTCAATAATGAGGGAAATGGTTTCCCAGCTAGCCATCTCTTGTCACCAAACAAATCTTCCAGTACCTAGGCTGCATTACATCCAATTGAGTTGTCTGTCAGTACGGAAATCTCCAGACAATAAAGGCTATTGCAAAGGGAATAGGTTGCTCTCCACAAACTGATAGCAAGGCCCCATTGCTGCAGACAGCATGCACACAACTCACTGAACATGGAGAGCTTGAGCTAATGCCTACTCTAGAACTTTATCCCCTACATTCCAGTGTCTTTGATATGCAAAGTTACCAGTCAGGCTACCAAAAGAGAAATGCAAGCACCAACCCAACCCCCAAATCTTTGAACTATAATGTGTCTTAACAGAAAATATGACAGAGCAATAGTGACACAAAGGTTGTAGTAATAACTGACAAATGTCTGATTTCCCTTAAGGACTATTCCATGAGACAGAACCCTTACTTGACACTGTGTGGATCACCAAGAACAAGAGATTAGATAACCCAGAGAATCAGGTTAAAACCAAACACTACTGGTCTAAACAGGGAAAAAAAAGTATTGACAAATGTATTCCTAATGACATACTTTTATACTCACAGAGAAGTGCTTTATTCACCCATCATGAGGAAAGCTTCCTACTGCAGCACTTGGGAAGAAATAGAACCACATCCAGACAAGGGGAATATGGTGTAGAACCATGCACTCCCTGTGCTTTCTGCTTCAGTCTCTGTGATATTGATATTATAAGAAATTTGCTTCATTGCTTACGCTCTTTCTGCATTCTCTCCTGTGGTTCTACACCAGATCCTCTGCTGTTATATCATAGCTTTGACTTTAGCATGTTTATGGTATCCCTGGTTGTATGAATGAGTGGGTCTCTCAAACTTGTGCCTTTTAGGATCATTAGTTTCAGTTGGTTTGCCTGGTCCACTTTCCATGAGATGGTTTTGTTTTATTGTTATTATATATTATTTTGTTGTATTTGTGTGTTATTTTTTACAAATCTCTTCTTTTTAAATGAGGGACAGAAAAGGAGGGGATCCAGATGGAAGGGGAGATATGGAAGAACTGGGAGGAGGCGAGGAAAAACAAACGATAGTCTGGATATATTATATGAGAAAAGATTCTCTTTTCTGTAAAAGGAACAAAGTTTTTAAAGGATGCCCAATATAAAAGAGTGGTCACATTATGTTTAGCTAAAAATATTTATATTTTTAGTTTTAATTGTATTTAGATATAAATATAATTATATATAATATATAATAAATAGCAGTAAATATATAGTTTTAACAAATATACTAACCACAGAATATCAAACTTTTATTAACATTGTATTAAGAAACTGTATTAGATACTTTTCCTTCTGATATAATATAATATTTTGAAAATCAAGTTAAGAAAAGAAAAAGCTTATCTTACCTAATAGTTTGATGGTAACCATCCATCCCTGGAGATGTTGTGGTAGTAAGAACCTTGTGCATCTGGTCATATTGCATTCAGAGTTAGGATACCTTGGTGCATAATCTGGGATCACAGAATCCTACTGTCTACTCTCATGAAAAATATTCCTGCCTAATATATTATAATCTAGATAATCCCTGAGAGATATGTCCAGAAACTTCTCTCCTGGGTGTTTTTAACCTCTGTCAATGTGATAATCCATACAACTACCACAGAAACTGTGATTATAACTTTGCAAATACTCTTAAATAGAATACCTCATCATATCATTCATTCAAAAGTTGGATCTTAAATTATCCAGATGAACCTTATATCCTCTGCCATGCTTGGATTTGGTTACTCTGTGGTCATAGGAAAGTTACAGGGTCCTCAGTTTGCCATTTACCCAGTAGATATGTCACCTATATATGTCTCAGTGTTATTGTTTAAACAGTGGTGATGATAATCTACCTTACATCCTAGTTTGCAAAGTTTGTCAAAGAATCTGAGGAGTACAAAGAATTTAGTGGAATGTCTTTAGAAATGTATCCTTAAAAAATCTGTTGCTGCATTCAAGTGAGTGTTAAAACTTGTAGATTTTGCCAAAAGTGGATTAGCAAAGGGTTTTGATTCACATAATGTGTAATTTTTTTATGAAATATACTTTGTCCATGGTATTATGAAGGGTTACTTTTTGACTTTTATTGGAGTGGGGACTTTTTAAACATTGCTTGATTACTTTGATTGATTCAAGACCATGACACTAAAGAGTTCCTATAATTGTAACATTGAACAATGCCAGTCAATCAGTCAGCCTCACATAACATCTTAAATCTTAAAAGAGAAAACGTGAATTGTTTCTTTCAGGGTTCAGTGAAATTCACTTGACATTTCAAAAGCTAAGAAAATTTATCTTTATCCCTCCATTTCAAACATAAAATTAATGACTTTGCAGACACACTGATGAGAGCAGCGCTTTGAATTTCTCTTAGGAAATAAAAGAAGCATTAGCAGTTGTGGACGGTCTCTTGTGATGAGACTGCAAGGGAGTGGAGTTCTTCATACACAGATGTACCTTGTCAAGAATTTCAAACCTCATACTGGAGTAGAGAGACACCCCCAGGAACAGCCTACTTGTTCTTTCAATATCAAGAGCACCTGGGTCCCATCACAATTGAGCAGGAGATCGGCACCGAAGGGTTGCCCCTGAGAGAATGTCCTCCGATATCTATTTGTTCAAACATCCAAGTTCCCCCACCATTAAGGTGGTTAATGACATGAATGTCCCCACCCCAAGGCTAAAGGCATATTCCCTGTCTAAGCCACTCAGTGGCACATCCTGTTTCTCATGTGTTTGTTGTTGCTTTCATGCAGAGGCCAATTAAGCGATTTGGAATGCCAGGCCCTTTTGGAAGTCACAAAGTGTCCTGTTGAAAAATGACGAGTGAATGTACATCTTCTGAAGCAAAGCATCTATTTAGTTTAGATTTTGGTGTTTTGCTTTTTATAATAATAATAATTAAGGGAAAGAATGCATTGACATTCTTTTGTGTTTTCTGTACTTCCTTTCAGCCCTTTGAACTTGTTATTGAGATTAAATGAGGGATTACATACCAGCTGGCACAGTACAAAGGTCAGATCAAATATGCTTACTACTATCCATTAATTCTGTTTCATAATTATTTATTATTATTAACATATGTATTCATAGGTTTGACATATATGAAGATGCGCCCATGTCACAATGCGCATTTTTAGATTTAGAGACATTGTTTGTGAGTATATTCTTTTCTATTACCTTTGTGTGGGACGTAGGAGTTATCTGTCTTGTTGAACAAAACTTTAACCAGAGTCATATTATCTGCCCTTCAGTAATTCACAATCTATAGATTTTTGTCATGACACACTCTTTTTCTCCTTTTTCTTTCTCTTTCTGTCTTATCATTTATTTGCTTACATAACTACTTTTATAACTGCATAAGAGTATTTTGGAAGATAATTTCATCATATAATTTAGAATATCTGTGCATATGCAAAGAGTTTAAGTCTCAGCCCATTGAAAACTGACATTTCCATGAATGAAAATATCATTGGTTAAAGAAATATTTGTCTGTCACAAATCTACCCTTAGTTTAACACGTACATTTGTATCACTAAAAATCAACATACATCAGGATATAAAAACTAGGATTAGAATTCTAACCACACTATACTCTTATTAGTTACATAATTTTAAATGCTCAATATTGGATCCATATGCCTCAAAAATTCATTTTAATGCACTTTTTGTGTTTATATTATTTATGTATTTAAGATAACTTCACAAGGGTAAATTGAAAGTATTGAGAGCTTTCAATCAAAATCAATATTTATTTACTAAAAGTATATCTCATGTGATCCTTGATAACATCATATTAAAACCTGGAACATAAAGATTAATATAATATTTGATATTCATGCTTTTGTGTGTATAGTTATTGACACATATCTGGGTTTCCTTTTGTTTTGTTATATTCTAGATGCTTTCATTCTCTGTACTCAAAAAAAAAAAAAAGAAAACCAACAAAACTACAAAAGAAAACACTGATATTATATCAATTAAAGAAACTAATGAAGTAAGAGATATTTGCAGATGGAAGAGTTATTTTGACATTATTGCATCAGAAAAGTAACTGGAATAGGTAGTTCCACAGTTTTATATAAAATTTATGGAAAGTTAGCGCTACATCATTTATCACCAGAAAAGTTGTTTGCTGAACTCTCTATATACAATCTCATACTATTCTAATTATGAATCAAATAATAAAAATGACAGATAGATTCAAGGTAGGCTGGTATTAGATATGATCCATGTAGATGCTATGCAAGAACACACATGTAAGATTATTGAAAGTGTGTAGGAAAATCAGCTTTTAGAGACACTTGCTGAATGGAGACTGATAAGCTGGGAGGTTATATGTAGCAAGTCTACATTACAAGGAGTCAACTTTAAACATATAAGGTATCACATGATTTTCTTTTTTTATATTCTTCTCAGAATAAAACCATCACATTCCATCTCAATGCAAATGCAGGAAGACTGCATTTCTCCCTACTGAGCAAACCACTTAGAAAGCACAATCAACTGAAACCCTCTATGCTCGAGGATAGCCCTGTCTAGTACCATTATTCTCTGGAATGTGGCCTCTCTACAAGTCACTACATTGGCAAAAGTACAAATGGCATGGATAGTCTGCTAGTGGATAGATTTTCTGAGGTTTACATTTCAACTTTCAGACTTGGACTATGTTTTTCCCCATAAAAGATGATCGGAAAGTTCAGGTAATCCAATGTATGTGATTGATGACCCACTTCCCAACACTAGTTAATTATCCTGAGGCACTGTGAACCCCCTCACAGCTAGTATTATCTTTCTGAAATCTGAAATCTAGTATTATCTCTCCTGAGGCTTTACCCCTGAATCTGCATTTGAGAAGATCAAAAAGGTTTCCAAAGCAGAATGTATGAATGCCCTACATAAAGATACCTCATAAATGCTGATAAATGACAAGATGATATTGTGGAGATATTAATATTGCCATGAGGAATATCAACTTATTGATTATTTGTACTAACATTCTCCTGAAAAAATAAAGTCCACTTTTAACCCAATTAACTTTTAAAAATATTGCACCTGGATAGAAATAATCATGTCCTTCTTTGAACTCTTTGCCTTCTTCTGCATAATTCAAACCCTGTCACTGCTCCAGGGAAGTGGTTGGACATTCAGAGATGAAAGACAGAATTTTATAGGTAAAATTATTCCAATGAAAGCTTCATCAATACCATTGTAAGAGCCATGTGATGCCTGATCATGTGTCTGTTCTACCTCTTTTGTATGTGGCTAGAAACCAGGTCATGAAGTTGAAACATCTGCACCAAGGTCTTAAATGAAATGCAGATTATTAAAGCTATCCTGCCTTTATTTAATATACCATAGAATGCTGAATTAAAACAAATGACCATAGATATGCTCTTGTCTCAGAACCTTACAGTAATGCTCTCATTCTAAGATTGTTAGTTGGTTATTCCCTAAGCAAAATATTTCATCCTTCAAGTCTCAGATTATTATCTATTTTTTTAAAGCCAAAATAGTTACCTTGTTAGGTTAAGATTACTGTCAAAGATATTTGTGGCCACCTCTTTAGTTCCAAACATTGTCCCAAAATGAATGGCTATTAAATCAATATCCAAACTCTGACTCTTCTTGATAGGTAATTTCATATATTCCAGTCAAATGGGATACGTATAATAACAAGAAAATGAAAACACAGGGTACAGGGAGTATGCCTTATATAGCATTTACCATTGAATATGAAGAGTCTTTGAATATGAAAAGTCAGGTACACGTATGTTCATGGGAAGTCAAAGGCTTGATCATACTATCTACAAAAAACACAAGGTTAAATGTTTCAGAACTTGGATTGAAGAAAAGTGCATTAAGTTGAAAATGCGATCAATTGCCTAGAAATTTTGTCGTCTTTCATAATGACAAATGATATATTTATAATAGTGGTAAATATAATTTTCTCAGAGCAAGATTTGACAATCTTCTAATGATATAGCTCACCTCTAGAGAGGTCGTTGTTATTGCCACCATTTTAAGGTTTATCTTCTTTTCTCAGATTTTGCCTAGGGCAGTTCTGGACTGTATTCTGACTTGCATTGTGATGTCAGTTTCTGAGGATTTGTCTGTAACTATTGCCATCTGTGCTCCACAGCCCATATCATTCTCCTTTCTTCTACTCAGATTTCCCTGGCGAGAGTTTCTTATGGACTTCAAATAGTTCAGGCTTGGAAATCAATTAGATTAACCATGAATACTGTGACTTTCCCAAAGACATGCTATAAGTTTTTCTTACGTCCCAAAATTTAACCCTGCTTATATACCCCCAATAAGTCAGTGAGGAAAAAAATGTGTTTGTATGTGGGGGAGCATCATATTTGTCACCATCATTAATCATTGGGGAGGCCTATTCCATAGGTGTCATAAGATTTATAAATGCTATGGATGCCAGGCTGATGTGTTTAGACTTTAGGTATTGATGATGTGAGCCAAGGAAATATTTAGTAATTAGGAAAAACCATAATAAAAGCAAAAGTTTTTGTATAGACAAAATATTGTTGAAATAAAGCTGAAGTTTTTGTATAGACAACATATTGTTGAAATACTATCCACTACATTTATGGAGATAACAATTCTAATATATCATCTGTTTATGATATTATACACAAATTTGATACCGTGAACTATTTAGCAAAGGAAGTCAAAAGGAATATACATCAGCAGCAATAATCTTCCTCATAGTCTTTTTCAACCTTTATAAAATTTTCTAAGGGTTTAAAAAACAGTATGGATTTTTATGCTGTTGTAATTACCACAATTTAAATTCTTCTCCCTTGAATGCATTGCAATGCTTTTTGTCTCTCCATATTATTCTTATTTGTTGGGACCACATCATCATCTTTTATCTTGGATTTAAAAGCTTCCAATGCTTTTCATTCCTCATTAACTATTGGCTGTTTGGTGCCATGCTTTTGCAGTGTGATTTCCTTCTCTACCTGACATTCTATGACTTTATTAACAAGGTTCTTCTACCCTAATGTAGCATTTAAAGCTCTTAAATGGCACTATATCTATCTATCTATCTATCTATCTATCTATCTATCTATCTATCTATCTACTTTATAGCACTAGGACTATATAGGAACCAGGAGAAATGATCAGCTAATATTTGTTGATTGATCATGAATAGATAAGTGCATGACCAAGCTTGTCATACTGATAATTGGATTTGATGGAAATTCTATGACCCATATATATAGATGTATCTTTAAACCTGGACTTGTTATAATATTTATATTAATTTGTTATTCACAGGAACAGTTTGCATTGTGTTGAAGCTCAGTAGAGTCAAAGAAGTTTGCATATCACTCCACATGCTTAGGAATTTCAACATTCCAAACTAACTAACTGGCTAAAAGACCCCACAGAGCCCTGTGTCAAGTCAAACAGAAGTTGCTTTTCTTTGTGAGGTTCTCAGCAAGATCTTGATTGTTACTGTAAAACCAATTTGCACATTCAAATAACAAATGGCAGTGAAATAATATGACAGAGCACAATAAAAATCTGGAAATTCATGTGGAGGGCTGAATTGCACCATATGGCTTCTAGCTCTTTACCTAGACCCAACAGAGTGCATTAAGAAAACCATTTCAGCTGTGTCCTGTTGTGACCAGTTATCGAAGGGCATATGGTATATTATCCCACATTGGGATAATTATGAATTTCCTTGTGTTGATTCTTGTCTTTCTTAGTGCTTTGGGTTTGGGAACAAGGGAAACATATGTAGGAACTTCCTGTAATATCAGTTTTTTCTTTTTCTGTTACTTGCATTTGTATAGGTAAAGTTGGGATTGTTAACTCAGTGGTTTCTTACAACAACTACAATTTCAAAATGAAAAAAAAAAAACAAAAAACAAAACAAAAACTAATGATACCTGAGGATTCAGACATTTGTAGATAAATGAAGAGCAATTCTAACAAGAAAAGAATTTCTACCTTATTATTATGGAGAGAATATGGCAAATGGAAAGAAATTCAGGACTGACTGAGTAGGCATGACATAATCTGCTTACAAAAACATTATGATTTCCTGTACTGATTGCTGTAGTAGGCATGTGGTATGGTTATCTTAATTGCATCTACACAATAGGTAGAATTATCATGATTTTCCACTGTATTTATTATCTTCAAATATGTAAATAAGTTATTTACCTATGTATTTATTATTTCATTTCTCCTACTTATATGTAAACTACATAAGCGTAGTATTTTTGCTGAATTCTTTTCAAGAACATAGTTTCTGACTTATATCAATTTCATTATACATGATGCAGATTCAGTAAATATTTGTCAAGCAATTAAATTCTATGTTCTTTACAAAATCAAAAGAATTGAAGGACAGGAATATTAAGTGTTTGCATCCATTGCAAAGTAAGACATCCGTGAGACAAAGATGTTAATCTTTGTGACTGACAACTAAGACCTACATCTTATTCATGTCACATGTGACTCCAACAGAAATTATGTGGATTTGAATACTGTAAATATAGCTTTTATTTGTCAAATGTAATTATTGTCTCAGAGGCTCACTGCTGAATAAACTCAGCCTTTTTCTAGTCCTTTCAGAACTTTTTGCTTATTGTTTCAACTCAGCTCTTTTGGCTCAAACTCCTCTTCAAACTGACTGATTCTGAATTGCTCTGTTTGGGAAAACTGCCTCTAAACTCCACAAACTGCACAGTCATGAACCCAACTTCCAGGAACTCTACTCCACTGCACTGCCTCTCAACTGAAATGATTCCCAACTCATTGACTCTCTCTCTCTGAGCAGCTCTGAAATATTCTCTTTCCTGACTCTTCTTATGAGAGCTGAGTATATCCTATTTCTGACTCTTTCTGTCAAATCTTTCTCTATTTCATCTTTATGTATAATAGAGGCATGCCGCTATTCCAGCCAGCAGGATTGAAGGTATACGGTAAGTCTGCATTCCAGCAAGATTACAGAGAACTGGAAGATCTTTGGATGTGATCACGTGCATAGCAGCCATGTTCCTGGATTGAAATTCTTCTACAGAGCACCAGAAAAATGCTCTACCAGCACAGTCCTTATGAGAGCTATATTACTTTTGTACCTTTAAAGCATACAAATACAGAGTTTATTGTAGATATATAGATTACATATAGATGTGGACATTACTTCAAGTACAGTCTGTAGTATATGTAATTTTACTTATTCGTAACAACTGTAAAATATTGGCATATTAGGTAAATCATGTATGTATATATACATATCTATGTACCTTTATATGTTTTTAATAATGGGGCAAAATATGTTAATTAATGTAAATATTCAAAGATTCATAGATATGAGTGCCATGTTCTGAAAGATTCTGTAAGTTTATCGAATGTAATATTGACGTGTGGTAAATGTTTTCTCATCTTCTTTTGTTTACACCAAACACTTTAACCACAGAACCACTTCCCAAGTCTTGCTTTTTTATTCCATTTAATAATATTTGAAATCAAAGTATTTGATTTTATCAATGTAGTTATTGGTCCCATTCTATGTTTGAACTCCATTAAGTCCTAATTTCATGCTTTTTGTAGCTAGTGGATGAGCTGCATAGAATATCTCTATTTTGACCAAATCTAGTTTTTGTACTTTTAAATTTTATCAGAAACCTAAGCAATACAAATGTTGTATCACTTGGTTTGTTTGTTGTTTGTTTGTTCGTTTATTAATGTTGTGGTTGTTAGCGAATACCCAGACCAAAGCAACTTAAAGGGGAAAGGCTTTATTTTGACATACAGTTCCAGAAACACTACAGTCAATCATGGTAGGGAGGACATGGTGGAATCCCATTCCATCAGCAGTTAGAATGCAAAAAGAAGAAACATGAAGTGGGGCCAGGCTGCTTGATCTTCTGTTGTTTGTTTATTTGTGTTTATTGTGGTTTTTTTGGTGTTGTGAAAGAGTCTTTCTCTGTGTAACAGCCTTGGCTGTCCTGGAACTCTCATTGTAGACCAGGAGGCCCTCCAATTCAGAAATCTGCCTGTCACTGTCTCCCTAGTAATGGGATTAAAGGCATGTCCACTATGTCTGGCAGCTGTTTAATCTCAATGCTTACTTACAAGCTCAATATGTCTTCCAGAAATGTTATACCCCTCATGGTTTCAACAACCTTTGCCAAATACTTCTAGAGCTGGAGACCACATATGCAAAAACATGAACCTTTGCAGTACAATTGTCATTCAAACAACAACATTTACAGCTGACCTTCATAGTCTCATGTATATTTTAAGAGAAAAAAATAAACTTAATTCAACTTCAAAATTCCCCATATTGTTTATTATTTCCAGCACTATGTAAAAGTCTAAAATCTCTTTCTAAGATTCAATGCATTATCTTAATTGTGATTTCCCTCTTGCCAGTGTAAAATTTAAAACATTATTTCAAACATTCAGTAACTCCAAACACGGTAAACATTCCCACTCTTAAAGAGACGTTTTGGAATATAGCAAGGAAAGACAGAATCAAAACAAGGCTAAAACTCACTGGCAAAAGACCCAATCCTGGAGAACCATGTCTGACATCGGAGGCTCTTGATGAAATTTATTTAGTTACAAGGGTCTTATGCAGTTATACTTCTTTAGCTTTACTGCTTGAAACTCTCTTGATCTGGTTCCACTCCTATAGGACTTCCTGATTGGTAGACATACCACCAAAGAGCTTATGTCTTTATCTTCTTCTTGTCTTCACCACAATCCAGGATTCACCTTCATTTCTCCATACCTCAAGGTGATCTTGAAACACTTTCCATGGTGTCAGAAGGTCTCTGAAACCATAGATGAAGAATCTATAACCGTTCAATTGTATATGTTTCATACATCCACACAGATAACAAAGCCAAGTTCTACTACCAGCTCTGTAGTTTCTGTACATCAACAATGGTAAAGCACACACACACACACAAACACACACACACAAGAAAGAAAGAAAGAAAGAAAGAGAGAGAGAAAGAGAGAGAGAAAGAGAGAGAGAGAAAGAAAGCAACAAGAATGACAGCAAACCTTCCTAAGTATTTGATTTTCTAGAGTAGAAAACACCTTAAGCTCTCTTTTTTCACAAGTTGGAGTCTTTGACAAATGTGGTTTGTTTCAAGGCACCTTTCCTATTTTTCACTGCAGAATAGGAGACATCTATTTAATTGTACTAATATGTTTTATAGGCTACAGCTTCTTTCAGTGTATATTCCATCTTCAAACTTAAGTGTCCTGGTGACCTTTTCTCTCCACACTGTATATTCTTTATTTCTGCTTGTCCCACTTGTTCTTTTCATTGCAAACCTGCATAAGGCTAGTGAGAAGATATCATGCCAAAGCCTTGCTTGTCTTGAAATTCTCTGGGCCCGATAAATAAATGTACTGTACTTTAATTCACCCTCATGCACATTCTCAGAATATGGGATAGACATATGAAGATTCTCTGCCACAATGTAATCTAAATTACCTCTAGCCTTGTTTCTTATAGAAAATTCATTTCCATCTAAAACCTCATAAATCAGGCTTCTGCTTTCTGAAGTTTTCCAACTTTGTGTTCTCCTGAACTTCCATCCCAAAAAAGCCATTTAAAAATAGCTTGGAGCTTCTGGAGCTTTTCTAGTCTAGAGTTCTAAACTGTGCCTCACCATTCCTGCAAAACGCTTTCAAATCTATGAACATATGGTCAAGTTTATCACAGCAATGACCCCTCTTTTGGTAACAGTTTCTGCACTGGTTTCATTTCTGTTGCTGACAAAATTGCTTGACAAAAATAAATAAAGGCTTAAGGGACTATTTTGCCATATAATTCCAGGGGGAATATAGCCAACTCTGCCAAAAACAGCATGGTTAGAGAAGCAAGAGACTGGTCTGTCACTTTGTATCATCCGCCAGGAAGGAAACAGAGGGAACAAGAAGTGGGAACAAGAAAGAAAACTTCAAAGCATATGCCCAATGATATACTTCCTACCTCAAGACTCTGTCTTTTAAAATTTTATCTATAACATTCTCAAACATCAATAGTAGCTGAGATCCAAGTATTAAAACACATTAGTCAATGGGCCATTTCACATATAAACCATAATACATATATATGTTATATTTTCAGTCACTGAAATAAAATTCTATAGTCTTCCTGAAGTAATACTCAGATAAAATGCAAATAATGATGGAAATCCTTCCTTCTCAAATATCAGTCATAGATTTGAATGAATGCTTTGAAAAGTATTGTTCACCAACTGGAACAGGGGTTAGCCGAAATGCTGTTACCTGTACATGGGATACGTTCTAGCTTGGCTGCTTTGTCTGGCCTCAGTGGGAGAGGAAGCATTCAGACTGGCAAAGACTTGAAGTGCCAGGATGGGGGGATACTCAGGGAGGCCCCCACATGCTCAGAGGAGAAGGGGAGGAGGGAAAGGATAGGGGAAAGATTGTGAGAGGGGGTGACTGGGCAGGGTGCAATGTATGGGATATAAAGTGAATACATAAAAATTAAATTAAAAATACTGTTCACATATGCTTTTCCATATTTAAGGATTTCATTTATCATTTCATAAATACCTCTTTAATTATACCATATATGTATATATTTAAATTAATTTTATATAAACACTTAAATCTTTTTATTTTCTTCAAAACAAGAGAAGAAATGGTCAACCCTATTGGGGGAAAAATTACCTTGTTAAGTCTGGAAAAAGTGCTGAGCATGATGAAATGCAGACAATACACTTTTCTATTTTAGCGTGAAAAAAATAATTTGTAATAAAACCAATATAAGCCTAAATATCTTTTCAAAGAAAAGTTCTTCGTGGATCTTAAGTGTGCTAAAAATGGCCTCTTGGTGACATTTTTGCCCCACTTGTCAATTTCCTCTTTACATGGTCTCAGCGTTTTGCGAGCTGAGAGAGTGCTGCCAGGCACTTTTCAGCTAGTTGGAAGATTTAAAGTTCTCTGCCCTTCTGCTGTTTTCCATCATCACGATTTCTAAAATCAGGAGAGGTGACAATGTACTCAAACCCTGTTTAAATATGGCGACACATTTAGGAGACTTGTAGCCAGAAAAGATACTTGCATTACTATAGACAGCTGATGTTGACAAAACCATGACAATGTATTAATATTTATCAAACAATTAAATAGTCATTGGAGTATGAGTAAGGTTAATATCTTATAAATAGAAATTGAGTTTATGTGACATTGTGACCCATTTGCTAAAAGCATCTTTATTACGGAGAGAAAAGAACAAATGTTGACTTCTCCATGGGTGAAACTTTGGCAATTAGTTATTATCTGCAATGCACAATTACAGGTGCAACCCAGATGGTTAAGCAGCAATTTGTAAATGCTTGACGCATAGCACACTAAGTACTTTAGCAATTAGAGACATGATACGGCGATTAATTAGGGTCCAAAATTAATTCAGGCAAGAGATGTTATTATACGCCAAGCAGAAATATCACTAAGAAAATTCCAAAGAAATCACCAGAGAAATCATTTTTTTTAAATTAATATGTAGAAGACTTTGCAGAACATTGACCTATTTCAAAACCTCTGCCAACTTGTTGCCTATTGTTGAAACATACATTTTCTGATTTTGTAAAAGCTTGAAACTTTGAAGGGAGGGAAAATGATCAGCTATTCAATAAATATTACAGTCTTAATAGCCATTAACAAATCCAAGTGAGAGTTCTTCAGCTCCATGGGCCATCCTCATCCCAATTCTCCCATCCTTAATGGGCATCATTAATAAATATTCTTCACTGTATTGCTAAAGAAGAGTTGTTACAGATATACTTACACTTTGAGTGTAGAGAAAGCTTTATTCTTGTCTCCAGTTTCATCTAGACATCACCAAATCTAACTTACAATACTACCAAGAGACGTTTCTTCTTAACATTTTAATCTCACATAATATGAGATTCCTTCTTTCTTTATCTGCCTCCCAGTAACAGAGGGGTACAGTTGTTTTACAATGTCCTATCCTCCGACATCTATATAACATAGCAGAGCAACCAACCTGCCTATCAAACAATCCGTAACCTCCCTTGCTCTGTTTTAAGGATGAAATACATACTACCATTGGTGAGGACACAGGAGAACAAAGTAACAGAGAACAAAAAGCAAGCAACGTGTCATGAAACATGCATGTGAAGTTTCAGTACACCCTTAGAAATAACCTTTGCATTGACTATAGTGTATGCCATAACTGTACTATATACAGATCTATGTTTGAGTCATAACTGGAAAAGTAAACATGAAGATTTTAGAATCTGTAATGAAACTCTCTTTTTGACTTCAAGAATTCCATAGTTAAAAATTTAAGGAGGGGATGGCTGTCAGCATTATCAGACAGAGTTTAATACATGTTTTTGGTTACCCCTAATATTAAAGGAAACTATTTTAACCTAGGTTTGAAGGGATCACTGAACGTACATCTTGATATTTGCCAGATGAAATCATGAGCTGAATATAGTACATAGTCTCACAGCCCACAGGCAGACCCTGCAGCATGGAGGGCCACGTGGGTTTGAACTGAGGAACAGTATACTAAATAGGAACCATGGAGGGAAGAAATTATAGGCCCAGGGGGGACAAGGTCGATCATGCATCCTAAGTGAGAGTATACTTAAGTTTTAAAACTTGTAGTTTGTCAATGAAGTGAACCCCTTTCCTTGTAGAAAAACAATCCGTGTCTTCTCTTCAACATCAGGACTATGGATTCCTTATTCATTGCAGTTTGACTCTGTTTTTTCAGTCAGGGTATTTGAGGTTGTCACAATTTTTACAGAACTTTAAATATCATGTTATATTGAGTCTCAAATGCAGCATCAGACAGGCAAGTAACGTATGATTACAAAAGAGTGGTGTCAGGGACAGTGGTAGGATTTGGTGGATTATATGATCAGTGGAGAGTTTTCAATGCTTTTACCTACAAGGACTTCCTCTTAAATCAAGCAACTGTTTTAAACTCACTGCCTTTGGGACCACCTGCCTACAAATTTTACTGTCCTTACAATAATCTGCAGATTACTGAGTGAAGGTGGAAGAAAAACTGTTGGGAATTGTGACTTAGGCACCTCTTGTCGGATAACATTTTTTCTGTGTTTCATTTTCTTTATTTTTGTGATGATGGGGCATTGCATTGACATTAAAATGGCATTTCTATTGACACTATTCTATCTCGGGCTCCCACATTGACACAGCAAGGGCTCCTTTGTGACTCTTATTGTCTCTATGGGAGTTTATGAGACACTATGTTGGCATTGTTACACCTATAGGACTTGAAAAGTTATGATAACAGCTCTTCCGGGGCTACTGCTATGTTGTGGGCATGTACTGTACCTTTGTGCACATTGCAACACAACTTGTACTATTATTTAAACTAACTTTATACATATTTCACATATATGTACAGCAAACATTAGCAGCTTGCAAACTGAGGGATGTTTTGACCACACATTATGGTTGTATTGCTAAAATACAAATGGTAATTAATATTTGAATATTTGAATATTTGACATAATACTTTCATAATACTTATCTCAGATCAAGGATCGGAGACAGAAGACAGAATTGACCACTATCCTGTAAGCATGAGAGAGTACTACATCTAGAAAGAGTCCTTCTGGGTGACCAGCACTTCCAACTACCACCAGCCCAGTGCGATAGAGAAAAAACATAAAAAATAAGTATTGTCTAGACTTAGACCTATAGGAACTGTGTAGGTTAGTACACAAGAAGTAGTTTGTTACAGGCAAAGACGGTAATAACATGCCAGTCAATAAGTTCAATATGGCATAATCATATAAGGACACATATTACCTATAGTCATTTAATATAATGCAATAGTATTGTGAAATATTTGTTGTTATATGTATGTTTTGCTTCAGGTTGATTCCATGGTTTTTTTGCATGCTACACAGGTGTTGAAAGATATTTGGTCACACTATGAATCATGAGATTGTATTATTTCCTGGGAAAAGATGTTTCCAGTTGTGGTATGGTTCAGCACTACCACACACCTTTGATTCAAGACCTTTCTGCTTACTGTAAAGAGGATTAAATAAAGTCAACCATTGGTCAAGAGGTAGAACAAAGAACCAATTGACAGAGAGTGAAGATAGTTAAAAACCATAGAGAGTAAAAGGGAGTTGGGAAGCTGGATAAAGAGATCCACAGGAAATAGAAGGAGGGACATTCAGATGGACAGGTTAGCTGAGGAGGAAGGTCAGCTGAGTTCTCTGTCTCTGTCTCTGTGAGCGAGCAGGCTTTCACCTCAGACCTTTCTCCCAAATGTTTATTGGTAAAATAGAAACTTTTGAGATTTTGTTGCAAACAACACACAGGAAATGCCTTCTGGAGTTAGGTGCTGGGAAAAAGCAATGAGTGGGGAGTTTGGAGGGGAAGATCTCTGTGAAAATGATTTGAGGAAGGGGAAAGGGAAGCTGTGGCTTGTTTCTGACATAGACGTAGGAATAAGACCGTGGGATTGGATTTGGATGATTGAAGGGAGAGGTGAAGGGCTGCTGTTGTTTCCGTTTTAATAAAAAAGACACCTTTTACTTAAAAGGAGAAAATGAAACTAGAAGTTGATGCTTTGGAAAAATAACAGTAGATTCATGTCTCTATAGTGGAATGTGATAGTAAAACGCATAAGTCATATTTTTTAAGAGTCACACAAATTATTTCAGAACATTGTTAAGATGAAGATTCTGACTTATGGAATCTAGTATGGGGCTTGGTGCTCTGAATTTTCCTCAAGATCTCAGAGCTAACTTTTGAGCTGCCAAAAACATCATATCAAATGAAGGTCGAACTTGTGATTTGCAAGCAGAAGGTTCAAATAGTTTCTTTAAAATTAGGAGCACTCTCTGGTAATCCTAATTTTCAAATTTTTCTTTAGTTAAGATAAACCATCAGGATACAATATAACATGATTTTGAATACTTTTCACATTTTATAAATCTTAGAAGGAGCTCTTAATGCTGATAAATAGAATATTTCCTCTCATTTAATATTTCTGTTTTTATTCTTATTAGCAACTGGAATTGGTATGCATGAAGTAAGATGCTTACAAACTTCTGACTGCAAACTAATGAATGGGAGTTGACTAGAATTTTGTTTATTACTATACAAAAACATATCTCTTTGTTTATTACTATACAGAAACATGAACAACATAGCATTTTATTTTAATATTCAATATGGATTAAACACAATAAGCCATACATATTTTTCTCAACCAAATGTGTTGTATCCTATACACTTTCATCAGTGCCTACTTCTTTCATACAACTGGTGTTTTGTAATATGTAGAAAGCAAAGGTTACTCAGACCTGAATTTTCTTTCTGAATGCTGATTATATGTAAATGAAAATAAGGTTCCAGATGTTGATGTGAATTGGTAACAGTAGTTACAAAACAGCATATACTTACCACCTAAATTATTGTAACAATTATAGCCTATGACAGGTGGTTTGGTTAAATCATCATGTAGTAATTTCTATTATTTATGGTTGAGTAATTGTTACAAAGTGGTAAAGAGAATGGCTTATCCTTGTTAACCACAGCAGGGATTGTTTCATTTTCTGTTTATAATAGCAAACTGCAATAAAATACACTGCAAATTTAGCCTTTAAATAAATCCTGATTGTGCTGCGTATTGAAATCCTTTAATGTGTTTCCAATAGTCAATGCATAATATTTGTGTTTCAAATCATAGATACAGAAGTCTCTGTGAATTGCCTCATTGTCTTTAAGAATTAGCTTTGCAAACTTCAGCATGACTTTCCAAACACAGATATGCATTTGAAGATTAATTAATTGATTAGGAATATTATAGTTATTAAAATCTGTGTATCACTCATATCGTGGCCAGCCTCACAGGGCTTTTAGCTAGATACATGATTAATAAGTTAAATGGCTAAACATATTGCTCTGAGAGTGCCATGTTTGAGTCTCATGTTCTGAGGCATTGGTGGCAAAGAACTTTTGGTAGTGGCCAATCACTGTCTGGTTTAACTTGAGGCCCATGCCTCAGGAAGAAGCTCATGCCCTATACTGTCTGGATGGCCAGAAACCAGAGAATGAATGGCCCTGAGATCTAGAGCTGAACAAAACAGAACTGGCAAAAAAAAAATCAATGAAATTACTGATATTCAACTATATGCATAAAATCAGTGTTTTGTCCAGGTATCATCAGAGAGGCTTCCTTCAGCAGCAGATGGGAAAAACTGTAAAGACCAACCTCCATACATTATGCAGAGAGAGAGAGAGAGAGAGAGAGAGAGAGAGAGAGAAAGAGAGAGAGAGAGAGAGAGAGAGAGAGAGACTGAATTGGAAGTTTTCATCAGGTCACTGCCTATGGTGTTATGACAGGTATGACCCCCATAGAATGTTTTTGAATGCTTGCTTGGCTTTAGAGAATGGCTCTTTTAGAGGTGTGACCTTGTTGGAATAGGTGTGGTCTTGTTGGAGGAAGTTTGTCACTGTGGAGGTGGGATTTGAGATCATATATCCTCAAAGTATGCCAGTGTCACACAGTCCCCTTCTGCTGCCTGCAGATTAAGATGTAGAACTCTCAGCGCCTTCTCCAGCACCATGTCTGCCTATATGCTTCCATGTTCTCCACCATAATGATAAAGGTTTAAGCCTCTGAAACTGTAAACCTGCCCATTTAAGTGTTGTCCCTTTTAAGAATTGTCATGACTATTGTGTATGGTGTCATTTCCCTAATTTCGTTCTCAGCCTGTTTATTCTTCAAATATACGAAGGCTACTGATTTGCTTGAGTTAATTTTGTATCCAGCCACTTTGCTGAAGGTGGTTATCAGCTGTAGCAGATCTCTGGTGGAGTTTTGGGTCACTTAAGTATACCATCATATCGTCTGCAAACAGTGATATTTTGATTTCTTCCTTTCTAATTTGTATCCCTTTGACCTCCTTTTGTTGTCTAATTGCTCTAGCTAGAACTTCCAGTACTGAATAGATAGGGAGAGAGAGGGCAGCCTTGCCTAGTCCCTGATTTTAGTGGGATTGCTTCGATTAGTTTGATGTTGGCCACTGGTTTCCTGTATATTGCTTTTACTATGTTCAGGTATGGTCCTTGAATTCCTGATATTTCCAAGACTTTTATCATGAAGGGATGTTGAATTTTGTTAAATGCTTTTTCAGCATCTAATGAAATGACCATGTGGTCATAGCAGCCATATTTATAATAGCCAGAAACTTTAAACAACCCAGATGTCTCTCAACAGAGGAATGGATACAGAAAATGTGGTAAATTTACACAATGGAATACTACGCAGCTATTAAAAACAATGACTTCATGAAATTCTTAGGCAAATGGATGGAACTTGAAAATATCATCCTGAGCGAGGTAACTCAGTCACAAAAGAATGAACATGGTATGTACTCACTGATAAGTCGTTATTCGCCCAAAAGTTCGGAATATCCAAGAGTTACTTCACAGCAACCATTGGGCTGAGTGTGAGGTCCCAGATGGAGGAGTTGGAGAAGGGACTGAAGGAGCTGAGGGAATTGGTAGCCCCATGGAGGGAGCAACAATGTCCACTGGCCTGACCTCCTGATGCTCCCGGAGACTGGATCATCAACCAAAGAATACACATGGAGGAACCCATGGTGCTGGCCACTTATGTGGCAGAGGAGGGTCTTGTTAGCCATCAGGGAGAGGAGAGGCCCTTGGACCTGAGGGTGTTAGATGCCCCAGTATAGGAGAATGCCAAGGAGGGAAGAGGAGAGTGGGTGGGTGGGTGGGTGGGGGAATACCTCCATAGAGGCAGGGGAGGGGGAGGGAATAGGGAGGTTTTAAAGGGGAGATCTGTAAAGGGGGAAACATTTGAAATTGAAATGTAAATAAAGTATCAAAAAATAAATAAATAAAAATTATGCCAAACTTAAAAAAAAAAAAAAAGGAAAAGAAAAGAATTGCTCTGGTTAATACGTCTCTTCAGCAATAAAACTCTAACTTAGAAACACTGTTCTGGGAATTCCGTAGAAAAGAGGAAACAAGATTTGAGGAGTCAGAGGAGATGGAAGACACCAGGAAAATATGGTCCATACAATCAACAAACCAGAGTTCACATAGGCTTACAGAGACAGAAGCAGAAAGAATGGGGCCTGCAAAGATCTGTACCATGTCCTCTGCTTATGTGTTACAGCTGTAAGCTTGGTGTTCCTGTGGGACTCTAACATTGGGAGCAGGCGTGTTCCTAATCTTTGCCTTTTCTTGGGTCTCTATTTCTTCTACTGGGTTGCCCTGTCCAGCCTAGATAGAAAGGCTTATGCCTTCATTTACTGCATTTTGTTTGGATGACAGTTTTTCCTCCCTCTCCTCCTTCCAGGCTGTGCTCCCCATCTCTCATCTTCCCAACATCCATACCCTATCTGACCCCCCAACCCCAGGAAAGAGCAGGCTTTTCGGGACTTCAACCAAACAATAAAATGCTACAATAAGACTAGGTTCCATCCCATCACAACAAGGCTGGAAGAGCAACCCAGTAGGAGGAAAAGCATCCCATAACTAGGCAAAAGAGTGACAAACTTGAACCCCACTGTTAGGATACCCACAAGAACACCAAGATACTCAGTCATAACATATATGCATAGGACTTAGGCCAGACCTGTACAGGCTCTCTGATCTCTGCAACCCCATTAGTCATTCACAGTCAGTTAATTCTATGGATGAGTGTAATGTCCCAGATCCCTGTGGTTCCTCTAATCCTTCCTACCTTTCTCTGCAATGCTCCCTTAGCTTCTTGTGGCTGGCAATTTATAACTTCTAAGAGATGTCATTGCCATTTGTGGTGTAGTCAATTATAAATCCTCCATAGTTCGCACTTAAGCCAACTCAAGTGCTCCTGATTAAATCTGAATCAGCTGCCTTGTCTTGCCTCATTGGGAGAGGAAGTGCTTAGCCTGTAGCCTTGCAGAGACTTGATGTGCCAGGGCTGGGGGTGGGGCAGGGTATCCAGGGAGGCCCCTACCTGCCTTGAGGAGAAGAGGATGGGGTAATGGGGAAAAGGATTGTGGGAGGGACTTGCAGGGAGGAGGGCAGTAAGAAGAATGTAAAGGGAATAAATAAGGAAAAAACATAATAAAAAATAGAACAAAATCAGGCTGGAGAGATGACTCAGCAGTTAAGAGCACTGACTGATCTTCCAGAGGTCCTGAGTTCAATTCCCTGCAACCACATGGTGGCTCACAATCATTTGTAGTGGGATCTGATGCCCTCTTCTGGTGTGTCTGGAGACGGCTACTATATATATATTTATATACAAACAAAAATCAAAACAAAAAAAAAAAGAACAAAATCAAAAAAGAAATGTGAGAGCTTGGGAGAAAAAAAAAAGAGAAATGAGGTAAATATAAAGTGTGGCCAGAATGTACTACACATATGGACCAAAGAATTATTTAATAAGAAAAAATCAGGGAGAATTTCATAATCTTTAATTTTAAAATTGAAATTGATATGAAGCACACAGATTATTGTCCAAAACATGATCACAGTAATTGTTTCAATGTTTTATGTTTCAGGAAAATTAACAATAAATACATTTTGAATAGTATAATACATGGTATTATTGTTAACAAAAATCTTAGAAACTTATGTAAAAAAGGAAGTTGTAGATGTGACTTTATAAAACCATATTTCCTCATAAGAATTATGTTATGCTTACCACCTATACATAAGTGTGATATGCATGTATGTGTTCTTTCATGTTGCTGTAGAAAATACCTCAGACTAAGTAATTTGCAAAGAAATGTAATTTATTTTCTTATATTTTTGAATGCTTGAAAGCTTAAAAAAAGTATGGACAGATTGACATTGGATAGGGTTGCTTTCTGCTTCTAAGATCATACAGATGTGATAAATACTGATATCTTAGTTTCTTTTCCAATTGTTGTGATAAAATGCCTTGTCAAAAGCAACCTTCAAGATCTGTCCATCATACAGGGAAAACACAGCAAGAGTTTGACACATGTGGTCAAAGAACAGTCAAGAACAGTAGAAAGCATGAGTACTTATGCTTGCTCAGTTCTATTTCTCCATTTACATAGGCATTCTTCCAGCCAGGAAACACTGATGTGTGGAAAGATCTTTTCACACAGTTTAAAGAAAATCAAGGCAATCTTCTAAGTCATAACCAAAGTTCAGGTAATAGGTTACACATGACAATAAACAAACAAACAAAAAAGGCAGAGGGTGAAACACACTAGGTATTTGCTTTAGTTGCCTTTCAAAGATATATTATATATATCTTTGAAATTATATATATATATTTATAATTTTGAAATTATTATATATATATATATATAATTTTACAACACTTTCTTCTTCCTCCTCAGAATCCCTCTTATATTCCTCTCAACTCATTCTCAAGTTGATGACCTTTTTTCTTTCATTGGTTACACATAAAGTCCATTAGTGTTGCTTGTTTGTTCCTGATTTCAGTACTATCCTGAATTGTATAACAAGTTGGGAGTTCATTCATTCGAGAGACTATCCATTTCTTAGCAGTCAATCTTTGCCAGTATTTCTTTCATTAAATCGTGAGATTTTCTCTTCCACATTAGCCTGTTTATTGGTATTGTCATCATGCAGGAGTTGTTCATTCAGTCATATCATTCAGGGTCATGTGCATAGCTTTCTTATCGAGGAGATATAAACTCAGAGTAGACTCCATGTTCCTCTGGCTCTTAAAACCTTTCTGCCAGCTATTTTGATGTGATCCTGAGATTGAAGTGCAGAAGTTGTGTTGTAGATGTATCCACTGGAGCTTGGCTCCCCATGACCAGTTGATATCTCCATCTTAACCAGTTCTGGTTTTCTGCAATGGTCTTAGACTTCCAAACAAAGAGAAACTTCTTGCTTAAGGGTGAGAATTAAACTTATGTGTAGGCGTAAGGAGAAATTTTAGAATGCAGTTAGGACTCATGCTCATTTGGTAAAGTAGCAAAAAGAGACTTTCCTCTAAGATCCATGACCTTTCTAACACCAGCAGTTAGCTAGGTTTCTAGTACCACACATGATTTACCTCTTGTCTAGTGGCCATTAGGTCCAATTAGACAGCTATTGGTTGCTGCCAAAATATGAGTGCCACTATTGTGGCTTGAGGGTTATCTTGCCATGCTGGATACTGATGTGCTCAATATACACAGACAGCTGGATAGGACTATTGATAGCTTCCTTCCTTTAGCATTTGACAAAGCGCCTCTGGTACTCTGAAAATGAGACAGTATGAAGGAGGCCTTTGGGTTATATCCAGATCCATTATTCCTAGTTCTGTCTCTGAAGCATGTGGGAGGCTTTGCCTCCAACCTCAGATGCGCAACCAAAGGCAACTGCCATGGTCTATACTCTTTTGGAAGTCACTTGGACTATCCTGTCCAACAACTTGAATTCATGACTTGACTTCTTCTATAATCTTGGTATTTACTTTAGAATTCCTGGAAAGGATGACCTCGAAATATTGCTATCAGTTAGTTTACTATAACAGCATGAACTTTTTCTTTTGTTTTTTAAATATGCTACATAAAACTGAAATTTCCTCTATATTAAGTTAAATATCCTTTATATATTAAGTACTAAGTTATCTACTCAGTGACAAATTATAAGATTATATGTATGACTGTTATTATCCTAGTTTTCTTCAATATTTGTCTCTATATAAGTATAAATTTGTCTTATATATTTTGTATATTATATGTACTCTTATTAAATTATTAGTGATCCAAAGTCAGAATTATTATTTTTTATATTACTGTGTTTATTTCAATTTGTGGACAATGACATCAACTTGGACTCTTTTCAACAAACATCCATTTTTCTTCTAATGTGGAAAGAAACTAACTTCAGCTTTAGGGGAAAATGTACAGTGATGGCTGGGAATGATCCCTGTAAAAGTCTTAAGTATTCAAAGGTAGTTTAAAGTAGCCTTTACATTCTAGAGATATACCCTAGGACAGAAATCCTCCTGACAACTACTGCCCCTCTCATAGGACATACAACACAAAAAAGTGGAAGCAAGGGACCCAAATCTAACTGTAGTTTGTGCAGTTATCACCAGCCAAATAATTACTGAACTGAAAGCCCAAAGACTGTTACAGGAATATGTGTATAAAGACACCAAGTGTGGCAAGTTTGCTATTCATTACTATTAGTTCATAGCAATTAATGTAATAAGATAATTTGCATGTCATTTTATTCTGTCTACAAAAGCCAATTTTTTCCCTATTAACTTATATTCTCTTAGTTGATTAATTCAATAATTATTAGATATGTACAATGCAGGTTCACATGAAAGGAAAATAAAAAAGGATAGGTATGTTGATGCTTTTTACCACCACTTTCTGTATTTACTAAACTGGGCATACAGCTGTGCAATCTCTACTGGTATGCAGCTTGGCCCAGGTCCAAGATTTAAGGGACTGGTAATGAATGAGTAGAAGTAAATGGCCACCATCTGGGTAAAGCTCAAGTGAGCTTGTTTGGACAAGGCTCCAAGGTCAAGTAAATGAAACAGAGTTTAATTTCAAGATGCAGCTGTGAGGGAGAGTCCCCCTCCCTCCTGCAAGCTTTGATGCAGGTGTGGGACATCAGCAATATGTTTTCTGATGGGCTAGAATGCAGTTGAATCTTATAGGGACCAGTGGTTGTCATCTCCAGAGATTCCTGTGAAGTAGGCCCTCGGCAAGCATCCAGAACTGGAAAAGTATTATTAGAGATTTTTTGAGCCAAATGTGACAGCATGGGGGGTTTACTACAAAGGCATATTTCTGCAGGGCTTATAGAACATGCTGACTCTCTTTCTCTCTGCAGTCTGGGTTACCAGGAATGATGCTTTGCTGAAGTGTTTGACTGTTCGAGTTTTATTGCTAAGTATTTAAATTGGTGAAGAAAACATAAGTCAGCATGAGGATCCTGTTGAGGAACAATTCTCTTTTGGAGCAATGGGTCTTCAGGCCTTCTGAAATAGCTTGAATTTTCTAGAATGTATTGAATAGTATATTGCTTTTGCAATATATTTTGTATTTACATTTAAAACTAAAGATGACAACAGTGGATCCAAGTCCAAGAACACTTTGTCCAGTGACTGACTACTAATGATAAAATTTAGGCAATATTGACTGTGGATTCTGGCTAAATAACTATACTGAGGAGCATTGATTAGGTTGTGCTGAACTCATCTGTGGCTAGAACTATGGCTCAGTAGTAAAGCAAATGCCTAGCATTTGCAAGGCCTAGGATTCCAACTTCAGTAATAAATACTTATATGCACACACACACACACACACACACACTCACACACACACACACTCACACACACATGCGCGCACACGATTTCCAAAGTATTCATTTTTGTTATAGTCTGGTGGCTGAATGGATGTATTAAACACATTTTAAAATAATAAATGATCAATAAATTTCAGATAATAATAACTTTTATTATACCCAAACATGCTGGGACTTTTTCTAAAACTTAGCGAGATCTAAAAAATGTAGCTAGTTGGTGTAAATAATTCCTCGTGCTTCTTGACCAGGCTTTCCTTGTTTTGGGGCCCACCCTTCCATATTCAGTGGGAGTGTTTGAAAAGTTCATTTCTTATGAACATGGCAGCTTCTCCAAAGCAGGTCTGATTCATTCTCTGCCTTCTCAGTGATCAAAATTTTATCTTGTTAAGTGATAGTGGCTTCTCAAATACTTGTGTATTTGAAGCAAGCTAGAACATTTTGATATTTTGACACATGAAATGAGACAATTGTCACTATTATATTATAAATGAAGAGTTGGTGGCAGTCAATGTGCCCAAGAATGGAGAAAAGACGTTCATGTTTGTTATTAGTAACCATATATAATGTGTTTTCTGGTTTTGGAGAAAATTGGTAATGTGCATTAAGTAAGACACACAGCGCACACACACACACACACACACACACACACACACAGCATAGGTACATTAGTGTAGTAATACAGCTACTTTGAGCTTATCTCAAATAAGCTATCCAAGAATAAATAAGCTTTTAGAAAGTGATATTCATCCATTTAATATATTTTCCAAATGGAAGATAAAATCATGTTGCTTTTATCAGTAAGGCATGGAACTCTGAAAGTACCTTTACAAGATATGGGAAATGTCTGTATTAATACAATAAATGACAAAACCTTGAATAATTGAACATATGTAGTCTGTCATTTGTGTAAAAATTTAAAATTAGTGCATAAGGATAGGCTAGGCTGTGATATGTTACCAAAAATTGGATACAATATTTTATGGGTGCTATTTGTACCATGTATTTTCAATTTGTATTTTGTTTATTATCTTACAAAACATTTCATTTAATTATGACAATTTATAGACAGGATGTGTTTTTGTTGTTCACCATCTTACCCTTTCTTTCTCCATACTGAGTTCCTCCTCCCACCCCAACCCCAACTCAGGCTCTTTTATCCTTTCCTGTAACGAATGCTTCCTCTTTTTCTTTTTTCTTTTCTTTTTTTTTTTCTTTTCATATTTTATTTACATTTCAAATGTTTCCCCCTTTCCAGATCTCCCCTTTGGAACCTCCCCATTCCCTCCGCCCTCCCCCTGCCTCTATGGGGATATTCTCCAGCCCACCTCCCCACCCCACCCCCCACCCACTCTCATCTTCCCTCCTTGACATTCTCCTATACTGGGGGATATAACACACTCAGGCCCAAGGGCCTCTCTTCCCCCTGATGGGTAACAAGACCCTCCTCTGCAGTCTTTGTGGCCAGCACTATGGCTCCCTCCATGTGTATTCTTTAGTTGGTGGATCAGTCTCCAGAAATATGGGGGGTCAGGCCAGTTGCCAGTGTTGCTACCTCCCTGGGCTGCACACTCCCTCAGCTCCTTCAGTCCTTTCTCCAAGCCCTCCATCTGGGACCTTGTCCTCAGTACTACTGTTCCTGCGAAGTGAATCTTGGGTATTTCAAACTAATAATCACTTAACAGTGAGTACATACCATGTTCATTCTTTTGTGACTGTGTTACCTGGCTCAGAATGATGTTTTCAAGATTCATCCATTTGTCTACGAATTTCATGAAGTCATTGTTTTTAATAGCTGAGTAGTATTCCATTGTGTAAATGTACCACATTTTCTGTATCCATTCCTCTGTGGAGGGACATCTGGGTTGTTTCCAGCTTCTGGCTATTATAAATATGGCTGCTATGAACATAGTGGAACATGTGTTTTTATTACATGTTGGAGCATCTTCTGGGTATATGCCCAGGAGTGGAATAGCTGGGTCCTCAGGTAGTAGTATGTCCAATTTTCTGAGAGTCCGCCAAACTGATTTCCAGAGAGGTTATATCAATTTGCATTCCCACCAGCAATGGAGGAGTGTCCCTCTTTCTCCACATCCTCTCCAACATCTGCTGTCACCTGAGTTTTTGATCTTAGCCATTCTGACTGGTGTAAGGTGGAATATCAGGGTTGTTTTGATTTGCATTTCCCTGATGACTAAGGATGTTGAACATTTCTTTAGGTGCTTCTCAGCCATTCGAGTTTCCTCAGTTGAGAATTCTCTGTTTAGCTCACTTCCCCATTTTTTGATAGGGTTATTTGTATCTCTGGAGTCTAGCTTCTTGAGTTCTTTGTATACATTGGATATTAGCCCTCTATCAGATGTAGAATTGGTAAAGATCTTTTCCCAATCTGTAGGTTGCCGTTTTGCCCTAATTACAGTGTCCTTTGCCTTACAGAAGCTTTGTAATTTTATGAGGTCCCATCTATCAATTCTTGACCTTAGAGCACAAGCCATTTGTGTTCTGTTCAAGAACATTTCCCCTGTGCCCAAGTGTTCGAGACTCTTCCCTACTTTCTCTTCTATTAGATTCAGTGTATCTGGTTTTATTGCAAACCGAATCCAAGAACACATCAAGACAATCATTCACCAAGATCAAGTAGGCTTCATTTCAGGGATGCAGGGATGGATCAATATCCGGAAATCCATTAATGCAATCCACTACATAAACAAACTCAAACAAAAATATCATATGGTCATCTTGTTAGATGCTGAAAAAGCATTTGACAAAATTCAACATCCCTTCATGATAAAAGTCTTGGAAAGATCAGGAATTCAAGGAGCATACATAAATTTAGTAAAAGCAATATACAGCAAACCAGAGGCCAACATCAAACTAAATGGAGAGAAACTTGAAGCAATCCCACTAAAATCAGGGACTAGACAAGGCTGCCCTCTCTCTCCCTATCTGTTCAACATAGTACTTGAAGTTCTAGCTAGAGCAATCAGGCAACAAAAGGAAATCAAAGGGATACAAACTGGAAAGGAAGAAATCAAAATATCACTATTTGCAGATGATATGATGGTATACTTATGTGACCTGAAAAACTCCACCAGAGATCTACTACAGCTGATAAACAGCTTCAGCAAAGTGGCTGGATACAAACAAGCAAATCAGTAGCTTTCCTATACTCAAAGGATAAACTGGCTGAGAAAGAAATTAGGGAAATGACACCCTTCACAATAGTCACAAACAATATAAAATATCTTGGTGTGACTCTAACCAAACAAGTGAAAGATCTGTATGACAAGAACTTCAAGTCTCTGAAGAGAGAAATCAAAGAAGACCTCAGAAGATGGAAAGATCTCCCATGCTCATGGATCAGCAGGATTAACATAGTTAATATGGCCATCCTGCCGAAAGCAATATACAGATTCAATGCTATCCCCATCAAAATCCCAACTCAATTCTTTGTAGACCTAGAAAGAGCAATTCTCAAATTCATATGGAATAACAAAAAACCCAGGATAGCAAAAACTATCCTCAACAATAAAAGGTCTTTTGGGGGAATCAGCCTCCCTGACCTCAAGCTGTACTACAGAGCAGTTGTGATAAAAACTGCATGGTATTGGTACAGTGACAGGCAGGTTGATCAATGGGATAGAATCAAAGACCCAGAAATGAATCCGCACACATATGGTCACTTTATCTTCGACAAAGGAGCTAAAACCTTACAGTGGAAAAAAGACAGCATCTTCAACAAATGGTGCTGGATCAACTGGTGGTCCACATGTACAAGATTGTGAATTGATCCATCCCTATCTCCCTGCACAAAGCTCAAGTCCAAGTGGATCATGGACCTTCTTTTTTCTTTTCTTTCTTTCTTTCTTTTTCTTCTTCCTTTTTTTTTTTTTTTTTTTTTTTGTTGTTGTTGTTGTTAGAGACATGGTTGCTCTGTGTATCCCTGGCTGTCCTGGAACTTACTCTATAGACCAGGCTGGCCTCGAACTCAGAAACATGCTCCCTCAACACTTCCTGTTCCTGGTTTTTCTACCTAGTTTTGGAGCCTATTTCACATCCCCTTATTTTCAAAAACACAAAAACTAACACTTAGGGTCTGCTCATGATAAAGACATTCTAGATCTTTCCTATTTGAGACAGGCTTACAACAATGAATTCTCTCCATCTCCATCCACTTTTCTGAAGGTGTAATAATTTGAGTTTTCTTAACAATTGAGTAGAATTCCGTTGTGCATACACCAAGTTTCATTATCTGATATCAAGTCTCATTCCACTCCCTTGCTTTGTTCAGTAGGACAAAACCAAGCATGGGCATATGAATTTAAGCTGCAGTTTTATTATGTTAAAATGATATTATATAAATTGATTTAAACTGAATTCCATACAGCACAACAAATTCTACTAAATTGGTATTATTTTTACACCAAGGATGCTGAAATTAAGGAATATGGACCTAGCCAATTATTATAATATATTATAAAATGCCCAGGTGCATGTGTTCAGTGAGAGGCAGACTGTTGGAACTGTCTAATAGGTAGGGGTAAGAAGTATGAAATCACCAAAGAGATATCAAAGAAACAGATGCTGTGAGGATACCTTTACCTTTTTCCAGAGTGAGAAGTATATATCCAAGGGACTGATGTTTGAAGGGAAAAATAAATAACACATTTTCATAGGATTTGGAAGATGCTATGGCTAAATTGGGCAAATACAAATCTCAAGGGGTTAATCTTAGTTTCCATGAAAACTCTATGTACCTCTTTAAGAGGAGAAAGTGAAACAGATTTCAAATAAAGGAGGAAAACAATAATGGCATAACTATTAATTTTTCAGTGAACACTAAATCTATTATTTCTAAATAAAATTGTTTCTTGTCAGGTTCCTCTGCATGCTTCCAGCATTTACTTTCTACCTGAGACTCACATAACTGCTCCCTTCATTTAACACTTTAGAAGGAGTATAGCACATCGTTTCCATCAGTGAAAATATGGAAATTCTGTATGTTCAGTATAAGCATAGATGTGGAAGCAAACTGCCCTGCTTTCCCAGGCATGAGGAAATCTTATGTTTCCAACTGTGTTCATTTAGTGTTGTGTAATTCACAAGTCAATCATTTAACCATTTAGTAATGCTAACCAGCTACTATAAACAGATAGGGGTTGGAAAACAGACTGGGTTGTAAGTGACTTCAGCTTTGCCACAAAAAGTTAAGGATACATAAAATTAAATACCAAATGTAAGTTGATTTTCTTTGGAATGGCAACAGTACTATGCATTAGCTACATATACCATATAATATTCTTATCATCTGAAAATAGGGGATAATTTGTAATTCCCACCTTCCATATGAAAAAGTAAATTTTTAGATTAATCAACTTAAACAAAATTATGTATGTGCACGGACACTTTCAGTTCTAATTCTGTTCCTCCTGACTTTAAATACAATTTGTATCTTTTAATATTTTTTTCTGAATTACAAAAAATTTCTCTAAAACAAATAAAATATTTAAGAGATTTTTAGCTTTGATGCTTAGTATTGTATTAATGATGTTATGTCACACACACATGTGTGTTTGTGTGTGTGTGTGTGTACAAGTATGAGTGTGTGTGTGTGTGTGTGTGTGTGTGTGTGTGTGTATTTATGTCTTGATTCACTGGCTAAGAAATTATAGTGTATGCAGTGATCCTAAACCAGGAATGAAAGATGTATCAGAACAGAGTTCCATTCTTCATCAAGTGGACATGCTGCAGCATAAATTAATGCTAGAAATATCTTGATAAGTACAATTGAGGTAATGAAGTAATGCATCAGTCAAAGACTATATGGTGCTTTAAAAGGAACATATAATAATGTACATTATCTAGGTGAGAGTCTTGATTTTAATTAGTTAATAAATGGAAATAAGAGACTTTAATAAAGAGAAATGAGAGACTTTAATGAAGAAGAGATAGCCTAGCAGGTATCAGCCATGCTCTCCTGCAGCGATGAGTCCTGTTGATCCACACCCTTAATGAGGACATGTCCTATGTTTTTCCATCTCTGTCAAAATTAGTACAGCAAAGAAGGGGCAATGTCATATTCTTTGATGAAAATGCAATCCCTATACTAAATGGGTTTAGTTCACATGAGCTGACAACCTGTCACTATGCATCCACTTTAGGAATGGCTAGAAATCATTCTGTTGGGAAAAGCTTGGATGAAGAATCAGTTTTGGGATACTGGTGCCTGCCCCTCAAAACCAGGCAGCCCTTTTCAAATCCTGGTTGCCATAACAACCAGATAGCACTTTTGGTCCCAAACACAACCGACTCCTTTATGGTGATGATTGTTATTAGTCAGCTTGCACTCCAGGCAAAAATCTGATTTACTTTCCCCGAGGAAAGACTCCATATGACATGCAAAATGTCAGAGAGTATAATACACAGTGGAAGTATGCAAGTGGAACGAAATAAAACATGTATGCGGAAATATACCTTGTGAGCCCTTTATTATTTTGAAATGAAAAGTTGTCAGATTATTCAGCCCAAACTGTGATGTTAACTGTGTCATGCCTGTGAGCTACATAATAGCTATTGTAAAGGGAGTGGGCGTAGATGATGTAAGGATGAATGGCTGATCAATTGTGACACCTGAAAACTCTGACGGCACATGAATTTTTGACATTATGCTGTGTACCTATGGATTGAAGATAAACCTATTTTAAAAAAAAATGAAACGTATTCCCTTGTACAACACCCACATTGAAATGTGCCTGTCTTCCTTGCACAATATAGGAATGGGAGAATTTCCCTCTCAGAATACCAAAAATAATCACAGTGAGTGGGAATCTGGAATCAAGTTTTAAGTGTTTTGGTTTGGCTTCTGAAAAGATTCTAAGTCATTTTCTCCACAAATTTAGCTAAAATTTTATTTTAGCCATTGGTGGGGTGTGACCTTTAGGCTGACCCAGGAGAATAAAATTGGGGAATATACTGCATGGGAATAAAATCACATGCGCTGCTCAAGCCAACAATTTCTTAGTGGCATGTTTATCAGTGATGTGTCCCTGCCTTGCAAAACCGTGTCCTTGAACCAGGGATATAAAATGATCCTATTAAGGGAGCCAAGCCAAGTCTGGTCAAAGAAAGCCATTTATTTCCACTGACCCAGCTGGTCAAGTGAATTTAGGTTCAGTAGCTTGGCTCACTTGAGAATCAAGCACTGCCACGGTGCCTGTAATTACAGCATGAAAGTGATTTCCAGGAATGAACATTGCAAAGAACTCAGACTTTCCCTGGCAACATTATACTTTGGGAAAGTTAGAAGGTGAATCCAAATCATGTTCTTTACGTGACAGACATAATAAAATATTTCAGCTTGCATCCATTTTTTTAACACATCAGATAACACCAAATAAAATGAGTTAACACAAGAATTATTATGCATTTGGTGAAAACCCTGTGCAATGTCTGGCATCCTCTAGATGACAGTGGTGAAAGACTTTTGGGATGGTAGGCCTTGAATAATTGGAAGCCTGCTAGAACTATTGGAGTAGTTAAGATGGATCGAGTCTTTTGTCATGAAGATTTCATCATCTGTAAGTCTCACTGGAGTGACTTAAGATAAAGCTAAAGGATTTCTAGGATCCAGTTAGGGCACATGTCAAAGCATAAGAACTTCCTACTTAATTTGATTCCTATTTAGTTTATTTCACTGACAGAAACACAACTCTGCCAAGACATTACTTAAAATATGAAGAGACCTCTTGATTAGGGATAGAGGTCTCTGTTGTTGTTTTTGTTAGTGTTTTTAAAATTATTCTTTTTCAGTTCACTTCAGCATTGATTTTAAACTTTATGGTCTTTTGATGTTTTTGCTTTGTATTAGCATATTGAATGTAGATTATCTCTACAATATTTTAAATAATGTGTATAAATCTGATAATTAACTATACCTAAGGTCATAAAATCTTAGCTCATTTGGTAACATGAGGACCTGAGTTCAAATTCTAGCACCTAGATGAAAAACAAAATTTGGGCATGGTGGTGCTCCTATGTAATCTTCAGCACCGAAACAATGAAGCCAAGCCAGATAGTCTAACTTACTTGTTAGAGACCCTAACACAGAGAAAAAAAAATGGTGGATTGTGCCTGAGTAATTATGTCTACACATGCCAGATTGGCAGAACAGTGTGACTTTTAAACTGATTGGTCTTTAGGAAGTGAGGTAGTAGGGGCTTAATCAGCCCCTTTCTTCCAGCCTATGTGCTCTCTAACCTGTTTCTTCCAGAAAGGGAGGGGTGTCCATGTGCTCAGGGCCCTGGTGGAATTTTCCAAAGTTCCTGAGCTGACTTCTCTTCAATAGGACATTAAAGATATGACTCAGAAGGTAAGAGTTCTTATTGCATAAGCTAAAGGATTGGAGTTGGAATCTACAGAACCTACATAAAATGAGGCATAACCATCCACATTTAGCTCCAGTATTGCAGGACAAAGACAAGGGGATCTCAGAAGCAGGTTGACAAGACAAGGTAGCCAAATAAGTGATCTTCAAATTCAGTGCAAAGGATTCCATTTAAAAATTACAAAATATAGATGAGTGCCATGAAG
>JADRCH010000184.1:3320519-3355504 GCA_019843965.1 Rhynchomys soricoides | reverse complement strand
AAGCATATAAAGCACAACCCCCAACAGACAATATTAGTTAATTGTTCATTTTGAAAAACAATAACTTGTCTTTACAGTTTCTGTAAATTATAATATAGAGAGAAACCAGCTGCCATGTTCTGGTACAGTTTTTGATGAGTGTAACTTTAAATTACCTGGGATAGTGAAAATTCAATATCTTTTTTTCATCCTGACAGGAATGGAACCTTGGCTTTAAGATTCTGGGATTTCCAAATTGGGACAATTGTGGCTTTCCCGGCATCTCCATTACTACGAGAGTTCAGCGTAGGAGTTTGTCACTTCAGGAGTTTAAAAGTGGTTGGAATGCTTAAATGGAAGTTTAGAGCTAAAGATTCATGCAGCCAAGTGAAGAAAAGATAAGATGTCCTCACACTTTCTGATTTGTTCTTGAGACTTCCACAGCATTGACTCTTATATAGTCAGCTGGTCAAGGGAGTCACAAATTTCTAATGAAATGCAAATGAAGGGACACTCTATAACCATGTGAAGAAAGAGAAGACTGGAAAAGTCATAGAGATACAGAAAAAATGCAGCATGATGCATGAAAAGAAAATTCAAAATATAGCAAGGACTTTCAGCATTATCCGTCTTATCTTTCATGAGCATCTGTTTTACTCTTGTGCAAGTCAAAGTCACAACGATTGGTTTGTTATAGTTTTGAATTGTACCAGAAGAAATATATATACTTAACTCTGTTGTTTTTGAGTTTCTATTTTGGCTTATTTGGTGATCTGTAACCTGTGAAATAAATCCTTTCCTTCCCAAGATGTATTTTATAATGGTCTTTGCCAGAAGCCAAACTAGAATTTAGACTTATTAATTTTCATACATTCCCATCTTGTTCATGTATGAATGTTTGATGGATTCTACAAATTAATTCAAATGGTGTCCAGAGAATCACTTGAGTATAAAATAAGAAGCATGTTCCACATGTTTGCACTGAATAGTTTTACAATGCTCTTTAGTCAAGCTAGTAGAAAGCTGGTGAAGTTTGTAACTACCATAGTAACTTGCAAATGGGGAAAAGTTCAATTGATTTGTATAAAGAAAATTTACAATGTTCTTTTATTTAAGGCAAAAATAATCTAATAGTGAATACTCTTCAATGGTCATAGTCCTGTAGATCAAAATGGTGAGTGTCAAAATTTGTATACTCTAGTTCATTAATACTCTAATTAAGCTGCTCATCATTGACTAAGTAAAGCTAATATCCTCAGAGCATAGTAAAGTGAATAGAGGCATAGGAAATGTTGAAAGAATGAATAGCAAAATGGTCCCAGGTTGATGGAGAACTGAAGAATGACTGAATATTCAACAACAACAACAACAAAAGATTAGGGAAAAATTCACACGTATAGCAACACTTATAAAAGAAAAAATTAATTGGAGTTGGCTTCCACTTTCAGAGTTTTAGTCCATTATCATCATGGTGGGAAACATGACATCCTGCAGGCAGACATGGTGCAGAGGACTCCAATATTTTGACATGTTGATCTAAAAGTAGAAGAAGGAGACAGGGTTTGTTTCACAGTAGGCATAGCTTTAGCATTTAAGACATCAGAGCCCCGCCTCCATATTGACACACTTCCTCTAACAAAACCACATCTCCTCCATTGTGGCCACACTTTTTCACCTAGTGCCACTTCCAATGGAAAAGCATTTAATCACATGAATTTAGGGGGCCCAAACCTATTCAAACCAGCATACTGAATGGCAAACAACAGGAAAAATACTTTATTAATGAGTAAATGGAAACCTTAGTGGACTTAGCAATCAACAAATATACCTATTTTTAGCTGATAGTTTAGTCAATAAAAATAAAAATAAAAACAGTTAGTGAAATGGAAACTTTCAGTTTCTTTGAAAAGTCAGTTATGTCGGATGATGTTTTCTGGGGCACACATGTGTTTGCTCAAGCAAACACATGAAAGACTGTTTTCCTGAAGGAGATACAGGTGAAAGGGTGCTTGGTTATAGCGAACACGTGAAGAGACACTTGATGAAATGGTATAAACATGACCCCACAGACAGTGGGAGGTGAACACTGAACATTGACTTAGTTTGCACTGCTTAGCTATTCTTTGCTAAAGACACACATGCATTGGTTCACCTTACATAGCATTGATGAGCTCAACTTGTTGTAATGCTGCCTTGTGAGAAACTCCCACAAGAACTTCTTGTGAGGTTCCTGTGAGCCTGGTGGGTTCTTCAGGATTGAACTACAGCTGCCTGATGTCTTCCTGCCTAGAAAACTTGTCTGCAGCTGCTGAATTGTGTTTGGTATTGCTACAGGACTGAACTCCTGCCAAAGAAGATCAAGCTCTCCTCCAAAGACCTATTGCTGAACAGGTCCAATTCTCCCACAGCCTAATAATTTTTCTTTTCTACTACCTCTGCTGGGTGGTGGGCTAGAGGAGAGGTTGAATCCTTTTAAAAATAGGTTGCAAAAAATTTATGCCTACAAGTTAATGTTTTCACCTAGTTTTTATTTTGGAGGTTTTGAAATATTAAATTCAAATTCTATGTGTAAAAAAAAGAAAATCTCTGGCATTTTGTCTCTTGCATATAAGAAGAACCAACTTCTTTTATTCCTCTTATATGCAGAATTAAAGTTTTAATAAAAGAAAAAAAAGTGGCTGGCAAACACATTTCTGGATGATCACTCATAAAATTGATTCTCTTTTCTAAGTAACATGTTCAGTTTTACTTTGTTTTGACAATTCAAAAGTTGCATGTGTGGCCCTATATAAAACACCAAGTGTAGTTCAGAATTGACACATCTGACAGATGGGTTGAAATAAGACATCATAGAAGAACCTAAAGTCCTGGGTTCAAGGCTGTGGATAACAATGGATACATAAGGAAATAGGAAAGGATGGTGAACTAGAGGCAGTGAGATCTCTAGTCAGGATTAGAGGAAATCACTAAAGATGATTTTATTAGCATTGGTCAAGAACCTAAAGCAAGCAGATCAGAGAGAAGACATTTAAAAGAATTTAGGAATGAATTCACATGGAAGAAAATCATTTAGCATTTTTAGAAAGAAACAGCCTTATTAGGTTAAAAAAGTGATTTTTCTAACCATTATGCTTTTATCTATTTTTTTGAGTTAATTGAATTACTTAACTTTATAAAGGCTTTGTAATGGACCATGGGCTAACTATTTTAAGCAAAATTTACATACTTTAAGTCACTGGGGATATGATAACCATAGTGGAAGTCCAGACAAATTCACCACTTTGGGATGATTTCAAGTCTCTGAGTGATTTAATTCTTGTTTTGTAAACATTCATAGATCTTTGAAAAAAAAATAGATTAACAATTGAAGGGTCAACATTCAGAAACTGAGGAAAGAAAGAATCGATGTTGATCACCATGGACTCCATACACTAGAGAAGAACAACAGAAGGAGATATCAGTGAATTCAAAAGAGCATCCTCACACCAGTATTACTTGGGTTCTTCAGGAGGACTATACAGAAATGTTATGCTGTGAAACAGAACAGAAGCAAGAAAGGGTGGAATCAGCTTGTGTTCTCCTATTCAAGCTGCTTTCTGTCACCCAAAAGAGGCTATTTGTCTTTCTCTCCATAAAACCATGCCTCCATTTATAACTAGCAACATTTTAAATTCTGAGTCATTCAACATACCTATCTTGAGCATCTAAAATGCCAACAAATGTGTAACAAATGGATACTGTATATGAGGATTTTCTAATAAAATTTGAATGTGATATTAGCTTATATAACTGAAAAACTGACATTTTTATACAATCTACTTAGGTTTCTGTTCAATATATTAAGTCTCAGATAAAGAAAATCAATTTTCTGGAAGAAAAATTTGGGGGAGTGTGGAGTTAACTTATGTGGACTGCATAAGCTGTCAGTTGAATCATAAAGCCTGCATTGAGATTGTTCAGGAAGAACCCAGTGGCAAGTATATGAGCTGAAGCGTGTAGGTCAGAAGTGAAGTATTCCTTATAGGTGTGTGATAGTTCCTGTACCATGGAGCTTAAAATAGAATGTGCAGGTTGCTGAGCTCACTTAGTGGGTAAAGGCACATGAGGTCAAGCCTGAAAAGATCACTTTTATACCAGAGCCCACACAGTAGAAGAAGAGAACCAACTCCTACAGGTTGACCTATGATATCTGGCTTCCACATGCATTTGGACATGAATGTGTACACACACACACACACACACACACACACACACACACCAAACAAACAACAAAATGTGCATGAAAGAGGAACAATGAAATGGAAAGACATAATTTTTGCCTAAATATTTCTGTTTCAGTATTGTATTCTAAAAATATTAGGTGCGGAAGCTTTTCAATTAACAGTTACAAGACTTAGATGTGTAGAAGCAGAGATATCAATTTTAAATCCATTATAAAGAACCAGATATACAATTGAAATGTGAAATCATGACATAAATGTAAATGAATTTGAAATTGAGGGAAATTACGAGACATCACAGACATCATACATGTTGTTCTATGGGGATGCTAAGTACTTGGTATAGAGCTTGCAACTAGGACACAGAGTGTTCAGCAGAATCTTCTGTGTTCTCAATATATTATGCCCAGGAACACAGGAACAGATACAGGAACTCACAGGCTAGATATTTGATAGCAGACATGGTTCTAAGCACAAGGCTTCCATTGCTCCTGATTGAAGGACGTAAAAATTGAAGTAACCTAGAGATGCACTGCTTCCATGAATCCCAAGGCCTGTTCAGTGCCCATCTAAGGATGATAAAGTCTAGGCACTCAGAGCTGTTGGATGAAATAGAAAACAATGGAATTAGAAGATCAAAAACCCATACTCCTTAAGATTAAAATAAAGTATCAGCTTTCTGATGGAAAGAAAGTTGGATTACAAATTATTTCAAGGTTACTTTTATATCTGAGTATTTTCCATAGTGTAAACAAAAAGTTTTACAACACTAAGTTTAAGACACTCAAAAATAATTTACCAATATTTCATAAAACTGGAGTAGATATTACCAGGGAAGAGAAGGAAATCAAGGCATGCCTTTTCTGTGTTTAAGCAGTAGCTACCTTCAATGTTTGACTTCTTATGACCCTCAGACTCAGAATCAATAAGGTGAGGTTACTGGAGGGGAGTTTCTCAGGACCCAACCCATAGCTAATGAATCGGGATTTGGGAATAAGGGTCAGAGTGTCCTGCTTTGAAAATAGATTCCATCAAAAGTCTGAAACTCCCTGGATTAGTTTCCATTGACATTGCTCTATACACACCGAAAACAGTACCTGCAGGCATCACTTGAACCCCACAGGGCAGTTGAACTTGAATCAAAGTACTGCCCCAGGCCCTGTCTTCATCCATATAAATGTCCTCATGAACCAATTCTCTTATCTCCCTGGACACATCTCCTTCTTCTTGCTTTCTCTCTTCATCTAGCTCTGTTTCAGTTTGTTACCTAAGCTTTCTTGTCTTCCTTCTTCTGTGAAAACTCCTGCACCTCACTCCTAAAACAGCAATAAAAGCAAAAGATAATCCAGGCTGACATCCTGTCTTGAGAGGAGCCCTTTCCAACTGACCATGTATATTCTTTTCTTTCTTTTTTAAAATTTATACATTTATATGAGTACTCTATTTGCATATACACCAGCAAGCAAGAAGAAGAAGGTATCGAATCATAGGATGGTTATGAGCCACTGGGTTGTTGCTGAAAATTGAAACCAAGACTTCTGGAAAAATAGACTGTGCTCTTAACTGTTGAGCTATCTCTCCAGCCCCAGTCCAATGTCTTTTCAATGTGTCCTCTTTCCCTTTGCAGATCTTAAAGGAAAGAAATATCATTGCTAATATGAAACTTGTGCTACATAGCTAAGCATTAAAGCACCTGGGTAAATGAGATCACAGTCACTAATGACGTGACATATGATGAATTGTTAGAAAGAGTAGGTAATGATAGCACACAACACAAACATTTACCTGAATAACGTTCAGCATAGTTTTTATAATTATTATTGTTTTTATTTGTTTACCTTTCAAATGTCATCCCCCTTCCTACTCTCCCCTCCACAAATCCCCTAACCTATCCTCTCCCCTATGTCTCTAAGAGGGTGCTCCCCCATCCATCCACTCCTGCTTCACCCCTCTAGCATCCCCTTCTCTGGGGGAATCAAGTCTCCACAGAACCAAGCACCTACTCTCCTACTGATGGCATTTTTAATGACATAATTAGAGAGTTTCTCAAATTTGACACTTTCAAAATTTAGGGTTGAGAAACTATTTGTGAGGGGCATCTTGTTCATCAAACAATGTAGTAACAACTAAAATTGTGATTATACAGGATCAAATGCCCTATGAGTTGGGAGCAAAATGCCACCAATAAGGAAACACTGTATTCAAATGGCTCTCCAGAGGATTCTTGACATAGTGCTGGAATATGCCCTATAGTGCTATAATATTTTGAAGATCAAATAAAAAGCTTATTTATATGATAGATAACAATTAAATCATGTTTCAAGCAAGCTACTGGGCTAAGAATTTCACTGACCTAGTAAACCACCTGCCATAAAAAATTGAGAATCTGAGTTTGGTTCTCTAGAACCCACATAAAAAGCTAGGTACAGTATTCTCTGTCTTCAGCCCTAGAATTGGGGAACTGGGGATGAGAGGGGAAGAGACAAGAATATCCTCGCAACTCAATGGCTAGCCAACCAAACTGTCTTTGTTAACTTTGGATGCAATAAAAGAAGTTGTCTTAAGAATTAAAAGTAGAGAAAGATTAACGAAAAGGGGAAAAACTGAAGGAGCTTAGGTGGTTTGCAAGCCCATAGGAATAACATCAATATCAACTAACCAGACCCTCCCCCACAAAGCTTCCATTATCCAAAGAGTACACATGGAGGGACCCGTGGCTCCGGTTGGCTATGTAGCAGAGGGTGGCCTTATCTGGTATCAATGGAAAGGGAGGTCTATGGTCCTGTAGAGGCTTGATGACCCAGTGTAGGGGAATGCTAGGGTGGTAAGGAAGGAGTGGGTGCTTGGAGAGCACCCTCATAGAAGCAGGGGGAGTGGGTATGGGATAGAAGGTTTGCAGAAGGGAAACTGGGAAGGGGGATAACATATGAAGTGTAAATAAATAAAATAACCAATAAAAAATAAAAAGAAAAAAGAAATAAAAGTAGAGAAAGATCAATGAAAGGATGTAATGTTTACCTCTGATATCCACATACATACACATAGCACAGATGCCTATGTACCCACATGTACATAAGTCTACATATACACAACCACATGCACATGTGTACACAGTTACACTGAGTAAATATGCAACAGACCAAAGCATGATCACACACACACACACACACACACACACGCAGCCTGTTAAATTGGCCAACTACTCAACCTTTATAAAATATTGTTGGTAATACTATCATACATTGAGAACCTTAACAGAATGTGTCACACAAACATGAATATAAGACCAATGAGGCCTTACGCCAATCCCAGAGCTAAAGCAATTTATTTATTTTTCAGATTTTACTCCTTTGAGGGATGCCTCCTCTTATCCAAGTAGGATGCATTTTATCAAGTAGTTTATACTTTCATAAATGCGTGTACTTCAGAATTAATAACTGTTCTGCTTTTATATTTCAGCAATAGCAGAATATTTTAAATAAATATTCTTTATGAACTTAGTGGCATTTCTCTATGATTTCTCAGTAAAACAAATGCTAGAATTCTCCCCCCTTAAATTCTCATTCTAAATATTTCTGGACGTTTCAAGTCCAATGGAATGAAAACAAAACCCAACAAGGAGATTCTTTTTTTTCAAGATACAGAATCATATTTTCATTTCTCCACTTCTATTAATAAATTTTTCTTTCCTTCTAATTCATTCAAAAGCATTAAAAGACCCCTCATTTTACCACTTCTGCACCTTCTTCCTTTTTCTTTTTTTCTCTATTTGCTTGTCACCAATCACAGGCACATGAATGTCCATGTGTGCATGTGCACACACACAATTTACATACATATCTGTACACACCTGTTCACCCATTATTTTAACCATGTCTAGGCTACTAGAGATATGAAGAAAGACTTCTTCTTTTTGGTAAGTGTGTGGTCCTGACGGAAGCACAGAGGCTCCGGCTCTCCTTGCCATTAAGCCATGTTCATGCCCCACAGTGTCCTTTCCAATCTGAGATCTGAGAAGTTGCCATTTGATAGGTCAGTTTCCTCATCTATAATGCATAAATTTGAGTGTCTTCTTGAAACACAGTTGTGAATGCTGAACAAAGAGAGCAATATTTACACTGGATGAGACATATTTGATATTTTCAAAGGTTAATATCTTTCCTCCCCACATTTTGTCCTGACTCTTGCAATGTACAGAAGACTGAGCATCTAGTCTGTTGTTTCTTTTGGTGAGTTAAGAAAGAACTTTTAACATACCTCTGGTTCTCTCTCCCACATTCTCAGATAAGTGGTACTTCTCTAATATAGGGGAATTTATATTACAGAGGAAATCTATACTGTTACAGTTTGGAATTTCTATTGGAGAAAATTATCTCAATTTATGCCTAGTCAGCAGTTCCCTCCATTGCTTTCACAGTAGTAGAGCCTGTGACAGATTTTCTTATAAGTCCACTTTGCTGGAAAACCTGATCCTACAAGCCATGTGTCACAGGCAGCTGGGAGGCAGGAAATAAGGGTCGAGAGCATCCTAAATACGTAGCATTCATTTCACCTGTTTTTCTGTAGTTAGTGTACAGTTATCTTCTACAAGATAAAGGGATGGGGTGGATATAATTTTGTCAGTAGACATTTTAACCCATGGTGCTTTAATCACTCTGCATTACTAGTTTCTTGGCAAAGCCTTGACTGCTAGGTCCACTCCCATTTATCCTACACTGTAGTACATGGCAGGGATAGCAGGAATATTTGGGAGAGGTGGGATATTTATAGAGAGCTTATCAGAGGACACAGAAGAGCAACTGCATCTAGTCTAAGAAAGAGGAGAAGACTACAGGATGTTCAAAGGAACTTAACTAGTACTCATTGGGATATGGATATTAGTATAGATAGTTTCAACATTTAGTCATCAATACACTAGCACAATATTTAGATAAATACTAAAGTTATATTATTTGTCCACAAAAGCTATAGGGATGCTAGAATCAAGAGAGATAAGGCTTTTGGTCTGTTTGATCTTATAATTGGGGAAAATCCAGTGTATAATATTTAGCTCAAATGGCATAAAAATTTAGCAGTAGATTTATTTCTTGCCCATATTAATCATTATGTAGAAAATAACTATGCCATCACTGTGTGCAATAGACATATATTGTATCATCTCATCACCGTGTAGAGAGAGATGTTGGGAAACCCTGCTATTAAGGTTGTAGTCTACAATGACCAGACAGCTCCATGAGCTTGTGAAAAATGGAGGACTCCCTTTTCCAGTGAGGTTTCCTTTTCTCCACCTGACCCCATATCCTCTACATGAGGAATGTCATGTAATCATTTTCAAAATTACAGATGTAACTTCCTTTCTCCTGATATGAACCTGCCTGGCAAGCACCTGGAATGCTCCACCATGCAAATGAGACACACTCAGTACCTTAAGCCCCAGCCAATGAACGTTCACTTGAACCCCCTTCCCACTGTCCAGGGTATATATAACCCCTTTTCACCCACCCAAAAAGTGAATAAGCTGTTTCCCAGAATACTATCTAAGAGAGCTCTTTCACTAAATACTGTTTAAAAGAGTCGTAACACTAAAATCCTCAAAGAAGAGCCCTTCCAGTCAGACTGGGATCCTGTAGACCCCAGGGAACCATAGAGGGAAGTCTGTATATACAAACCTTCTAATATACAATAATGAGAAGAAAAATTAGCTATGTAAAGAAAGAATTCTATTGGTAACTTCCAGTTCATAGATTCTCAAATCTTCCAATAGACTTTTGCCTATACATAGTTTTCATCTGAATTAAGTCACTGTTTGGGAGATGACCTTCTATCCCCTTTGAAGATGTTGATCCTGCTGTTTCTGTTGCTGCCTCTGCTCCTGATTTCACAACTAGTTATTTTAAGACACAGTCTCCTATGTGGCCCATATTAAACTCCAACGTAGTTCCCTTGTACATATTTCAGAAATGTCCTACAATGTCCTGATCATGGTCATGGCTTTTTTTGTTGTTGTTTTGTTTTGTTTTGAACTTAGGTTAACTGTTCAAGGAAATTATTGCTTACCCAACTGGTGACTATCATACCCTATATAATATAGGAGGAACCTGGGCTTTTTTTCTGTCCCCTTGCAAAGGCTGCTCCTTTGACACTGCTGCTGCTTTGGTTGAAGCTCTGACACTGCTCAACTATCACACTTTCTGATATTTTGATTGCTTTCCAGAAGAATTCTGAAGATATAAAACCACATGGATGATTTATCAGATTGAACCTCTTACTCTACTTTAGTGACTCTTCAAACTAAGTTATTGGAGCACACACCATCATGCACAATATTCTCCAAAGGTGAACTACCAACTGCAACAACACAAAACAGATGGATCCAGGATTTGACATCTATCGACTCTGGGGTGATATTGCTGCACTCTGTTTTTTCTGTCTTTGCTATAGAGTTATATTTCAGGAGAGGACTAGAAACTCCCCCAAGGCTATTGTGGCACATTTGATGCTATGTTCACAGACCTGTGTCAACATCCTGTCTGTACCACCCTCATTCCTACCCTTAGCTTTATTTACTATTAAACTTATTACATTTAGTGAGTGTGTATGTGTGTGTGTATATGTGTGTGTATGTGTTTTTGTGTGTGGTCTATGTTCGTGTATGTCCAAACATGCTATGGTATGCCTATGGAAAGCAGAGACCAATTTCAGTAATCCTTACATCTTGTGTATCTCAGAGTTTAAGCCATCAATGTTCCAGACACTTCCTTCCACTGAGTCATCTCAATAGCTATCCTTAGGTTTTACTAAAATGATAGCAACTACTCTCTGAAGATTTGCCTTCAAGGCCATAGATAACTCACAGTATTTACATATCATTCTCTTCGCCTGTGCCATAAAATAAAAGATGTCTTAGTTAGGGTTTTACTGCTGTAAACAGATATCATGACCAAGGCAACTCTTATAAGGGCAACATTTAATTGGGGCTGGCTTACAGCTTCAGAGGTTCAGTCCATTATCATCAAGGAGGGAGCTTGGCAGCATCCAGGCAAGCATGGTGCAGGAGCTAAGAGTTCTACATCTTCATCTGAAGGCTGCTAGTAGAATACTGACTTTCAGGCAGCTGGGATGAGGGTCTAAGCCCATGCCCACAATGACACACTCAATCCAAGGCCGTACCTCCAAATACTGCCACTTCCTGGGCCAAGCATATTCAAATCACTGCAGGAGAACTGCTTAAAAGACAGAAACCAAGTAAGCATGGACCCAATTCAAGGACTGTTTGAATCTCTGTACAAATGCACCTTGTTGACTTTTCTATTTCTTTTTTCATTAAACTATTGATATTGTGTGTCTTGTGTGTGAACCTGTAGAAGAACTCAAAGTTTATATGCCTATAGCTAGCACTAAAGAAAACAAAATAAAACAGAATGCAAGCTTTTTACATCAATGGAATGCCAATTTCCCATCCAGAAGATTGGGAATGGATGTGTTAATACCTCTTAATCTTTGCAATTCTGTAAGCCAGACTTCACTGAATTCTCCAGAATACTGCCCATTCTTTCTCAGTCAATAGAGAGGAACTCATGAAAGCTTCCCATGCTCTTTGCAATAGAGCTTTGCTATCATGCTTATTACAAATCCTTCCTCCCTAGACTCTTATCCTGAGAATTGCTTCTCAGTTTATAAAACTCATGAAAAGGACACAGGTGATTTGATAAAGATATACCCTTTGCAAAGGGATTTCTATGCAGTCCTGCCTAAAGCTTATTGTGCTGTCACATGAAAACTCTCCCCCAAAGGTTTTCTACATTTAAACATGCAAAAATCAACTTTTGGGTGTCCAACTCCAAAAACATATTAATACTTGTTGGCTAATAGACTTCTATCACGTAGAGATTATCTAGAAACATTTTTGTCTTTTTCTACAGGACAGCTTCCAGTTTTGTATCTATGTTAATAAACTTTTCTTCCCCTGATTTTATTTTTGTATCTTATTTTCCTAAATACTTTTCTTAATTTCTAATTTTTTTAAATTGTGCTGGTCACTTCATTCCTGGATGTGCTTGGTAAATTATTTTAATCAAAATTTTTGAATATTCATGAAATTTTAATTTGTATTCATTCATATCTTCAATCTGTTCAGTAATCTATTTCATAAGGACATTTTATATGCCTGCTGCTGAATCTTGTGGTAGTCTTTAGGATAGAAAAGAAGATTAAACAAAGTAATCCCAAAATCCTTTGAACTGAGTGAGAGGGAGAAGTGTAGCCTGTAGGCTAATCGGGAGGTGTGATGGTTTGCATATGCTTGGCCCAGGGCGTGGCACTTTGGGAAGGTGTGGCACTATTGGAATAGGTGTGGCCTTGTAGGTGTGTGACTGTAGGCATAGGCTTAAAGAAAATCATCCTAGCTCTCTGGAAGCACTTTTCATGTATTTGGTTTGGGAAAAACTGTTGTGTGAATTTGAGAATGAGAAACTGGTCTTTTACATTTTGGCAGATTGTTTGTACCCTTATAACCAGTTCAAGCAAGATGAACAAATAATAATAAGTAAAACATCCAGTTATTTCCAGGGATATGAATTCCAAAGGCTCCTTTTCTTCCTGTGTTTACCTAGTATGTAGAAATGTCACATCGTGCAAGCTGCATTCCATCTTGTCCAGTGTCTTTACTATGTCATTCTTCAAAGATCAGATGACAGAAGATACAGTAAACATTTGTTCCAGCTCGAATCTCTACAGACAGAATGAAAACATAAACAAATAAATATCACATCATAACCCCAACACTCATTAGGCTTACTGCATATGTTAATTTATTAATATTGGCATTGATTAGTAATTACTAAAATTAATTAGCACAGCAGAGATTTCAGAGTTGTACACAATATTGTTTGGTTTTGTTTTATAGGATGTGTGGTAAATCAGATCTTCCACAAGTTAATATGCTGTTGCCAATCGTTCTAACAGTACCATTTAATGAAAAACAGATAATTAATATACCCTGAATAACTTCTTGAACCATATCATTGGCTCCTAAATTCAACAGTTACTAGCATATGCACCAGCAATGCAGGGACATGCTTGTGGATTCCTATCTTCAGGAAATGCTGGGAATTCCATATAATAGCTAATGAATTATTTATAATAGCAAGAAATGAGTTGAAACATGCATATCAGACATGATGAGAAAGAGTGAACTCTGAAAGCGCTCAGAGCACTGAGCATATCTGGCTGGCAAGCCTACTTTCACTTTGAAATACTCTGTAAGCAACATATGACTTGTTCAAGCTGAATTCAATGTTAAAAAAAAAAAAATTAAAAAAGGGCTATTTTTTTTTTCTCAGTCCATCAGGCTACTACAAGTAAACACTGCTGAGCGAAGAGCTTCTAAATTATAGGCTTTAATTTTCACAGTTCTGCATGTCAGGACATCCGTGATTAAGTCATTGTTAGATTCAAAGCCTGGGGGATAGACTGCCTTTTTGGTTCTTGGATGGTGTCCTCTACCTGTTTTTCATATGATGGAAACTGCATGAATCTGAATGTTTTAAAGAACATTTCTGCAATAGGATTCAGGCTTAACTTCATACTTGTTGGGGTTTCAACAGAAGAATACTGGGGCATTGTAAAGGCTGAAGTCAGCAGCCAGGGAGGAAAGATGGTGAGATAGAAAGGAGATGGAAAAAATGTGAGACATCATAGGCAGATGCTACATGCTTTATCTATTTGCATGAAGTCACTCACTCTTGGACTCAACGACAAATTTATACACTTGCACAGTAGCAGCATTTGTCCAGAAATGGTTACATAATGGATGACTGAACAGTCATGTTTACTGTTTATGCGAAGTTACAGATATCTGGTATCTGCAATCTTTCGTTGACTCATTCTAGATGTCCATACTAGCTCCCTATTTTCTTGACCTTTGAATGTCCTTTATAGCCTTCTGTTATCTTTGGGGACATGAATTTTTTAATTTTTATATGGTAATACACTATCAATTAATTTTCTCTGAAAGCAGAATTATTGGTATTGTTTCAAGTGTAATTCTTATTCACTTTTTTTCATAGATTTGTATTTTGTCCTGACTGCATTATGTAGCCATAGCTAGCCCAGAGCCTTGAGGTATTAACCAGACTAGACTCACACACACACACAGAAATCCACCTATGTCTGCCTCCTAGGAGCTGGAATTAAAGTGCTACTGTACTACACTAAGAGTTTTTATTTACTCAATTTTGGGGGGAGGAAGTATTTTCTATTTAACTCAGACTCACATGAACTCACAGTGATGGCCAGGTTGCCCTCAGTCTTTCAATTAATCCATCTCAGCCTCTTAAATGGTGGGGTTTCAAGCATTTGGGAGGGTGATGCCATGTTATCTCCTCTTAATCACAACATTTTCTTTCTCACTATATCAAAGAAGATTTATTTCTGAAATCAACAGGTGGACTCTGACAACTTGTTATAGGCTGAAGTTTAGATGGGCTTTTAAAAATGTAATTGTCATTTTGTTGCTTTGGAAAAGAAAATGTAAAACAAATCTGAAAAGAAGGAGGAGGAGGAGCAAGAGGAGGAGGAGGGAGAGGAGGAGAAGGAGGAAGAGGAGGAGAAGCAGAAGGAGAAGGAGAAGGAGAAGGAGAAGGAGAAGGAGAAGGAGAAGGAGAAGGAGAAGGAGAAGGAGAACTTATTGTCCTGAGTCTAAACATCTCTATGAGACTGAAAGCTCATTGAGGACAGATGTGAGGATTTGTGTCTGTTCCCTTCCTTAATAATTGGAAGCTGCTTGGTATAACTCTAACCAGGCAAGTGAAAATTCTGTATGACAAAAACGTTTAGTTCCTCACTGAAGAAGACCTCAGAAGATAGAAAAATCTACCATGCTCAGGGATAAGTAGGATTAACATAATGAAAATGGCCATCTTATCAAACGCAATCTACAGATTCAATGCAATTCCCATCAAAATTCCAAAACAATTCTTCAGAGACATGGAAAGAGCAATTCTCAACTTCATGTGGGAAAAACAAACAAACACACACACACACAAAAACAGGATAGTGAAAACAATTCTCAACAATAAAAGAACTTCTGGGGGAAATCACCATCCCTGACCTTAAGCTGTACTACAGAGCAATAATGATAAAAAATGCATGGTATTGGTACAGGGACAGACAGTTCGATCAATGGAATCTAATGGAAGACCCAGAAATAAACCCACACACCTACAGACACTTGATCTTTGACAGAGAAGCCAAAACCATAGAGTGGAAAAAAGAAAGCATCTTCAACAAATAGTGCTGGTCTAACTGATGGTTTGCATGTAAAAAATTGCAAATTGATTCATATTTATAACCTTGCAGAAAGCTCAAGTGAAAGTAGATCAAAAACCTCAACATTAAACCAGATACACTGAATCTAATAGAAGATAAAATAGGAAATATCATCAAATGCATTGGCCCAGGGGAAAATTTCCTGAAAGGAACATTAATGGCTAGGGCTCTAAGATCAACAATTGACAAATGGAACCTCATGAAACTGAAAAGCATCTGCAAAGCAAAGGAAACCATCAACAGGACAAAACGGTAACCTGCAGTTTGGGAAAAGATCTTCACTAACCCTAGCAGACAGAGGGTTATTATCCAAAATATATGATGAACCAAGATGTTAGACTCCAAAATAACCAAATAACCCAATTAAAATATGAGTTAGAGAGCTAAACAGAGAATTCTTGATAGAATAATCTCAAATGGCAAAGAAGTACTTAAAGTACACTCATGGTATGTACTCATTGATAAGTGGATATTAGCAATAAATAAATAATTTTTAAAAAAGCTCAGAATACCCAAGATATAATTCAGAGACCACATGAAACCCAAGAAGAAGGAAGATCACACCAAATTGTGGATGCTACAGTCCTACTCAGAAGGGGGAAGAAAAATAATCTCGGGAGGTAGAGGGAGAAAGGAATTTGGGAGGGAGAAAGGAGAGGAGGGGAAAAAGGGAGTCCAGTTTAGATATGGGAGGAGATGGGGGAGAAGTACAGAGGATCAGGAATTGGGAAAGAGGTATGTAGCAGTGGGGGAGGGGGACGTGGGGATAGCCACTGGAAAGTCCCAGATGCCAGGGACCCAAGAGGTTCCCAGGACACAGCAGGTAGGACGTTAGCCAAAATACCCATCAAAGATGGGATAAAACCTGTAGAGTCCATATACAGTGGATAGGCATGGCCCCCGGTTGAGGGATTGGGCTACCCACCCACCTTAAAAATAATAATCTAGAATTCTTCCTGTCAAAGGAAATGCAGGGACAAAGAGTGGAATAGTCTGAAGGAAAGGCTATCCAGAGACTGCCCCACCTAGGGATCCATCCCATTTGCAGACACCAAACCTAGACACTTGCTGATGCTAAGAAGTGCTTACTGACAGGAGCCTGGTAAAGCTGTCCCACGTGAGGCTCTGCAAGAGCCGGACCAATACAGATGCGGATACATGCAGCCAACCATCAGACTGAGCACAGCAACCCCAATGGAGAAGTTAGGGCAAAGACTGAAGGAGCTGAAGGAGTTTGCAACCCCATAGGAAGAACAACATTATCAACAACCAGACACCCCAAAACTCCCAGGGACTAAATTGCTAACCAATGAGTACACATGGGGGCTGAGGGGGGGGGAACCCATGGCTCCAGCTGGCTATGTAGCAGAGGATTGCCTTATCTGGCTTCAAAGGGAGGAGAGACCCTTGGTCCTGTGGAGGCTTCATGACCCAGCATAGGAGAATGCTAGGGCACTGAGGTGGGAGTGGTTGAGTGGGTTGGGGAGCACCCTCATAGGGGGAAAGAGATAGGAGGGTTGTAGAGGGAAACTGGGAAGGGGAATAACATTTGAAATGTAAATAAATAAAATAACCAATAAAAAAAAGTTCAACATTCATTGTTAGTAATTAGGGAAATGCAAATCAATATGACCCTGATATTCTTCCTAACTCCAACTGGAATGCCTAAGATCAAAACTTCAAGTGACAGCACATGCTGGTGAGGATGTAACAAAAGAGGAAAACTCCTTCATTGCTGTAGGATTGCAAACTGGTATAGCTGCTCTAGAAATCAATCTGCTAAATTCCCTTTGGCTTATCTGTAGGAAAAGTGGTCTTTCCTGAAACTGCACATATTGAAACTAAGTCATTTAACACCTATTCTCTGTTGCTTGATTTTAGCAACACATTTGGCTTAATCCAGAGTCTTCAGAATCTTATGCAGGATGTGTTACACACTAGAAGCTCAATGTATATTTTTTAGATTCAAGGTCAACCAGATTTGTTATGTTTGGTTTTCTTTTTTCTGTCTTTTCAGATTTCATCAGTATTATTTCATTTGGAATAATGGTTCCTCACATATTCAATTAAATCTCAGACACTTTTCCTTATAACTTTCTCTTAGTGACAACTGCAGAACTCAAGTTCTCCTTGACAACACTGCCACTGCCTGCCTATGTGTCCACCTCAGAATTTTCTACTAATGGCAGGGACAGGCTTCATGCACTTGTCCACAATAGATGTCAGCATGCTTTTTGTGCAAGAACCTTTGCCATTTTTCAGGAAGTCTTAATGGGATCACAAAACTGTAAAGCCTCATAATTATTTGTGCATATTGCATTAGCATTATTTTTATACAAGTTTTTCATTATATCCTGAAAGTTCTATCAGATTAAAATATTTTCCCTACCACATCAATAACTTAAAATGACATGTATTTCATCTGCTATTATTAGCCTTCTCTAGGGTAGATTCAGCAATGAGTTGACAACCTACTCAATGAATATGCATTAACCACAATGTGAAAGCAAATCCATGTCCATTTAAGTTGGGATCTACTATTTAAACATGAAGCATGGAGGGTCAGGAACTTCATGGTATGAATGAAGGTTATATCTTCAATTAGGAGAAAGAACTGAAACAGGCAAGCTTGAGAGGTAGGACCCTTTAGAGTGTACCAGATATGAGGGAGGTGAGAGAAACTCAGGACACAAAGGGAGGGACCTTAGATGAAATACCCTACAGTGGGGAGAGAGAACTCATACACCTCCAGTAGAAAGACAGGGCATCAGGTGGAGGGATGGGATTACCATCTCACAGTCAAAAACTCTGACCCAGAATTGCTACTTTCTAAAAGAACTGCAGGGACAATAGTGGAAAGAGACTGAAGGACAGGAGGTCCAGCAACAGGCTCAACTTTGTATCCATCTCAAGAGGAGGCTCCAAGGCCTGACACTTACTGATGCTATGGTGTGGTTACAGCCAGGGGCCTAGCATGGCTGTCCTCTGAGAGGCCTAAAAAAAGCAGCTGAAAGAGTCAGGTGCAGATACTTACACCCAACCAGTGAATAGAAGCTTCGGACCCCTGTGGTTGAGTTAGGGAAAGGCTGGAAGAAGCTGAGGAGGAGGGCGACCACATAAGATGACCAGAAGTCTCAACTAACCCAGATCTCTGAGATCTCTCAAACACTGATCCATCAACATATACTAGCTGATATGAGGCCCCCAACACATATACAGCAGAAGAGTGCCTGGTCTGGCCTTAGTGAAAGAAGGTGCACCTACCCTCAAGAGACTTGAGACCCTAGGGGATGGGGAGGCCTGATGGAGTGGTGGTGGGGTGAGGACATCCTCTTGGAGATGGGGGAGGAGGAACAGGATGAGGAAATGTTGGTGGGAGGATCTGGAGGGTGATAATGACTAGACTGTTAAAAAATTTAAAGGTAATTTTTAAAAAAGAATAAAAATTTTAACAATCTAATTGATTCTCAAGTTCCATTTTTTACTATAGATGATAAGACTCAAAAGACTATATGATACGTTATCATACGCAACAAATGCAAAAGTTATGTTTGGTTTTAGTTGTATAAAACTATTTTGAATGATGTTCAATTAATCAGTTGCAAATTGGTTTAGAAAGGTACATATCTGAAACACAGAAATTGTAGGCTAATATTACCCTAATAACCTGTAGAACTTCATCAGTTTTGAACCATGAGATTATTATTGTTGTCTATTCAAATAACAATTTAAATATTTAACTCCTAACAATCTGGTGTGTTGTTGAAACTAGTTAGTTTGTTGGGTTTTTAAGCACTCGGCATACTGATACTGCTCTGAGCCTTTCATGACTCTTTCAGAAACCATCAAACTGTTCTTTGTTTACTGGTTAATACTACACTAATTTCTTTTTTGGTACTGATATACATGTTATCAAAGTATGTGCTCTTGATTATTTTCTTACAGGGAGCCCACCAGAGTTGACCACTCGGACACAGTTTATAACCAACTAAAAAGTCTTTATATCAGCCAGCTGAGACAAAGTGTAACACTAAAAATTTAAGATGATTGGATTTTAAAGGTAAAAACCACATCCTGGTATCATGATCAGCAGCTGTAAGAGGTTTTGCTCGAACAAGCAATTTAACAAATGCTAAGATTTAAACTGGGGCATATTGACCCCGGGTTCCTGGCATAGAGTTGGGTAATTTTCTAGGACTCTTTCTCCATCAAGGAGATCATATTCTACTTGAACCCTAATTGTCCTCAATGCGAATACAAGATGCAGGAGCCTCTGCAGTGTCTTATCCCCATATGTCCACAGAATTACTTCCAATACTTTTATACCTTATAATCCTATTAAAATCTAGTTTATAAATCAGATGTACACATACAGAGAATTGAAAGTTTAAAGGCCATATATATGGGTACATGATAGATAGATAGATAGATAGATAGATAGATAGATAGATAGATAGAACCTCCTGAGCATGGCTATATAATTCACATTGGTGTTTGGTGACTCACTTACCTTGAACCCGAATCAGTAATGTAGAGAGAGATGATAATGAGTACTAGTCAAAGCACCATTATGTGAGAAACAGAGGACAAGAGCTGTCCATTTATAGTTAACTCCATGTGAACTAAAAGTAATTGGTCCAATCCATTAAAACTTACAAAGGAGGTATTTTTGTTATTCTCCTTTTATAATGGAGAAAAATAAGAAACCATTGAAGAAGTCATTTATTCAACTATGCCCTGCAGCTGTACAAGTCTTCTTATTAACTCCTCTAGAATTATATAAAATGTCGTGGAAATGGTAGGAATGTAAAAGCTCACTTCTTTATTTAATGTCCTTTGATTAATTCTACACAGCAAAATTTCACTGTGAAATACAAAATGCATTTTCTTCCAATGGTTTAATCTGTTTATTCATCACTTAAAGGTACATTAGAGAGCCTGAGAACCTGATCTTTATTTTCTTACTAACAGATGTTGATACTAAGAAACATGTAATTGAGCACTTCGGGGCAATTATTTTAAAATATAATGCTCACCTTTCCAATAACTTTCTATGTGTTTTCTCCAAATTAAGACACATTTCATGTTGACTCATCAAATGGCCCCGTGCCTCCCCCTTTGAGACAATCCTACCTCAAAATATGCTGCTTAAAATTGCCAACCCAGTACAAAAGAAGAACTTCAGGTCTCTTGCATATTCAGAGCCGGCTGTCACTAGGTCTGGAGCCGCTTACTGTGGCATTTTAAACCTCTCTCAGTGTTTCTTTTCCTCACATCCAGGTGATTATTGCATTCAGAAAGCATTTTTCTCCCTTTCAATAATTCCAGAATCTTAACATGCACCTGTATCAGTTGAGATTTTAAAAAATAATGTAAGTAGGCCAATTACTTGATTTTTCCCAAAAGTGCTCTGCTCTAGCTAATGCATCTTTGCATCTTTTGCCTTTGTATCTGTGGGTTGTACATTGCCTTTCACAGTTTCACTAGGGCACCCCATCACCTCTTTCCTCCGAGCCAACACCATCTTACAGCTGAAACATATCTAATTCCATCTCATCCATTACACAGAATAATAGGTCTATCCATGGTGGCTACAATGAGCTTTAGGAAATGCTCTCTTACAACAGTCATTATTTTTCTAACCCATCCCCCTTCACACTAATTGTCTTCAAAACTTCGAACATAAACTCTTATAGGGCACAAGCTATGCAATTACATATCTATGTGTAGCACACAGTTTCTTCAATGATGGTATAACAGTTTAAGTAAATTAATAAAATACATCTTTGTTGGAATAGAAACAGGTTATTATGCTACTACTTTCCAGCCCACTGTTCTGTGTGTATTATGAGCACCAGATAAACTCTATGTACAATAGGGTTGAAGAGGGGCAACTAGAGCAGGGTGTGCTTTCTTTAAAGATCTTTCCTGTAACTACTTGAGAAGCTAAGACCAGAAAAAGTGAGCTCAAACCCAACTTTGTCAAGACCTGTCTCAGAAGTAAAACCAGAATATCAGTTAAAGGAAAGTTCCTATTTCAAAATTAAATTTAAAATTAGAGCAATGGTTATGGAGTCTTACTCCCATGCCTGAGTCTAACATATCTGCCAAACTGATTAACTCCATACTACATCATGTCTTCGTGAGTTAAGTAAAGATAAAAATAATATTCGGACTCCAGAGAGTTGTATGTCTCTTTCATGGATTTGATAATTGAATATTTTGTCACTAATGGAACTCAATAAGCACAAGAATTTTACCATTATTCTTATATCTTACTCACATTGTAAAATTAATTATCAGAATAGTGGTAATACCATTGGCTGAATACACTCTCACATGTGGAATAATCCTAATATACAGGCAGTAAACAGTGAGTTAGCAGATCAGTTTGTAGCTTAGAAATTGTTATTTCTTTTGGACCCATATTTCGAGCTTCATGAGGTACTAGTGGTTAATGCAATGAAAATCTGGAGAAATGTCTATGCTTTTCAGAGCCAAGGATGGTAACTTTCATTTTTATCCACTCTAACTCCTTTTGGTTCCCAAGACAATATGTTATGCTTCAAGTACTTGGAGATAAAGTGAGCTAATACTCATTTCATTCTGGTAGTCAATCTTCTAAACTACATGTACCATCTCCACTGCAAAGTTCTCAAAAGTAAAGGCAACATAAGAATGAAGTCAGCACAAGGAAAACTGTGTAATGTTTATGTTCTTAATTGCTTTGTTAGTGTATTGGTCAGTACTTTGAAACTTTTCAAGACCTCACTGAAAAACAATTTTTAGTTCAAACTAAGTTTGCTTTATCGGTTTGCTAGATAACATTTATAATTTTAGTTTTGTAACAATACTGACTATTAACAGCTTTAATCTTGAAGATGTATCTATGGAGTGATCTTTTTTAAAATATATGGGGCTGAGGAGATGGATCAACATTTGAGAGTACTTGCTGCTTCAATGGACCAGGTTTGATTTCCAATATTAAGATAAGACAAGACATAGCCACCTGTAACTTCAGCTCCAAGGATCCAACACCCTCTTCATTTCTTTATAGTTGCTGGTACACATGCATACACACATTCACACACACACACACACACACACACACCTTTTTAAAATATTATAAGTGAAAAATTACATTGAAAAAGGTCATATTTTGAATTATATCTAGTACTTAATCACTGTCTTTAGGAATCATGCTAGTTTAGTAAAGTGATAGTAGAATATTACTAAGGCCCATGACTTCACTAACCCCAAGGAAGTTGGGTTGGTTTTCAGCGCTAACCATTATTCCCTCCCGGTGAGCAGGCACTATGTCCAATTAGAGAGCTAATGGTTACTGTCAAGATATGAGAGCCACTATTAAACCTTAAGGAATATTTTGCCATGCTCTTTGTTATGGTTCATTGACATCACAGCACAGCAGGATAGATCTATTAGTTTCTTTATTTTTTGGCAGGTTGTATTGTACTTTTTTGTACTTTGAAAGCAAGTTCTTAGGGAGAAGGCTTTTAGATCCTTAAACTCAGAAAGTAATGTAGCTCTCACCTCTAATCAGAGAAGGTTTTCTTTGCAGCAGGAGACCATTACAGAAAACAGCAAATGGGCAAAAGACAGACAACAACTAATCACAGAGCTCCCAGATACAAGAGATGCCTCTACAATACAACTGTCCTTGCAGCTCGAAGGACATCTTGGCAGGGAGCAGAAAGACTATTAGACCAGGAAATCTGCTGTGAGTCCATTTCCTTCCAAAAGTCAGGGAAACTACACCCATAAACACTCAACTATATATTTGCCTAAACAGGACCTGACCAATGAGAATACCAGTAGACATGCTGTCTTGGGGGATTGTGGAGACATCTCATGGGGCCTTCCCCCTATGCAAAGAAATACAGTAAACTAGATACTTCTTATAAACGGAGTATTAGTTATCTCCAGGTAAAAGCTCCTTAATTGGTTATTCATTTCCAAGATGTCAGTTCTTAAAATGTGTATATAGCCGTATACTCAACAGAATCATCAGGTTGTATTGATATATTTACATATTTATACACACATGCAATAATAATATTAAAAATGAAATTAATTTAAAAAGTAGTCAAGGAAAATACATGGAAGGCATTAGAGGGAGTAAACAGAAAACTGGTGTAATTATATTTTAATTTTAAAATAATAACATGTAATTTTTTTCTCATATTTGTTGTGGATAAGAGTATGCACGTGTGTGCTTATGCACACACAAGCATATGTGTGTGATATGTATGTGTATGTGAGTATATCCACTTGTGTGTGATGTCTTATAAGGAGACATGATTATGTCATAATGCATGTGGAGAAGTAGGAGACATCTTGGAGGACTTTGGTGTCTCCTTCCATGGTTCGGTTTCCACCAATCAAACTCAAGTTATCAATTCAGTGGGTAAGACTTGCCCTGTATAAATACATTTTGGTTCATTTGGTGATATGTTTCAAATATTAGAGAAACCAGTACTTTTGTGGACCAGCTAAAACCTGCTAGATACTTTTAGTTGTTTTTTTTCTTTCTTTTAATGATGAGTTTTGTTAAAATAGTAATTATTAAATTAATGTTAAAGCCCATTAACTGTAAAATATTATGCAAAATAGTGTCATCACTGTGAAGGTAACAAGAAAGGTGAGTCATAAAAATATCTGGTAAGACCTTAACACTACACAGAGAACTACAGGTAACCAAGGAATGCTGAGAGCTGGAGAAACAGTCTTCCCAGGGTTATTCACCAGTTATCCACTACCAAATGGTCAGCCATTTGCATGTCTATGTAAATTTATGTACTTAGCAACAGTACATAAGAAAAGCATCCCAGAATTGTTCCTGTTGAAAGGAGATGCAGAGACAAAGCATGGAGCAGAGACTAGAGGAAAGGCCATCCAAGGATTCCCCCACCTGGGGATCCATTCTATATACAGCCACCATACCCAGACACTATTGCTGATGCCAAGAAGTGCTTGCTGACAGGAGCTTGATATAGCTGTCTCCTGAGAGTCTCCACCAGAGCCTGATCAATACAGATGTGGATACTTACAGACAACCATCGAACTGAGCACAGGGACCCCAATGGAGGAGTTAGAAGAAGGACCGAAGGAGCTGAAGGGGTTTAAAACCCCATAAGAAGAACAATAATATCAACCAACCAGACTGACCCAGAGCTCCCTGGGACTAAACCACCAACCAAAGAGTACACATGGAGGGACCCATGGCTCTAGCTGACTATGTGGCAGAGGATTGCCTAATCTGGCATCAATGGGAAGAGAAGCCCTTAGTCCTGTGGAGGCTTGATGCCCCAGTAAGGGATGCTAGGGTGGTGAGGCAGGAGTGGGATTGGGGAGCACCTTCATAGAAGCAGGGGGAGAGGGGAGGGGATAGGGGATGTATGAAAGGGAAAGCAGGAAGGGGATAACATTGAAAATATAAATTAAAAAAATAACCAATAAAAAAAAGAAGAAAAAAAGAAAAGCATCCATGAAGTTAAAGGAGAGCAAGGTAGCACATAAGGGAGGGCTTAAAGGGAGAAAAAGAATGGAAGAAAGTATGGAATTATATTACAATCTCAAACATAAAAGAAAAATTAATGTTAAAAGACTACCCAAAGGACATGGCAAAGAATAGTGCCGGTGTCATAAAGTGGTTAGGGATCACCGTTTTTCCCGAAGACCCAGATAGGTTTCCACTATTGATATCAGGAAATGCACTATTACCTATAACCCCAGCAGGGATATATCTAAAGCCCCTTTTTGGCTTCTGCAGCATCTGAACACATGTGGCATGCATGTGCAGAAATATAAATAAATATAAAGCTAAAATTTTAAAAAGATTACAGTCAGAAAGAAAAGTATCAAACATTAACAACTCTTAGTTAACCCAAACATATATTTTTCTTAATAGGCCATGCAAATGTGATACAGAATAACCCATATAAATTATTTTACTCATGCAGAATTTGTTTGTCTTCTCTTACTAAGAATTCAAATACTATATAAAAATTTTGCTTAGATTATTTTCTCTCTCTTCTATTATATTTTTCATATGGCTCCAAATGAATGTATTTTTGTCAATGTTCATTGTGTGAAACATTCTCAACAGATAATTTTAAATATGATACAAATTTTTCAAGGAGATTAGTTGGCAAGTGGAATAATTATTGTAAAAAGAAAAATCTGTTATTTTAAAGTATATATATCAGAAAAATATTCATGTGTGTTTCTATTTCTATATGACCTATTCTTATTATGTATCTTACATAATGCAGAGAACAAATATATCATTGTTCTTAGTCGTCTAAATACAATACTTAATTTGAATAATAATTTCAAAGGTTTCAATAGTTGTAAATTTTAATTTTTATACCCTTGTATCTTGTGACTCTTCTTACAACTTGGCAAAAATCATTGACTTATAAAATCTCACAAAATAAAATTTTGTCATTTATATTTTCTATGACATAAACCTCATTCAGGAGATGCAGGAAAAAGAATTACATACTGTCTCTCTTTGCAATAGTTTTATTCCAATGAATTCTTATTACATTTATTTTCAAATTGTGTTTGGAGAGATAAAGTTATCTGTTAAACATAATTCTACTGAGACTGTTAATTATTTTCTGGGCAGCTATCTTATTTTCTATGGAGATTGAGCATTGTATTGATACTAGATTTTTATCTCTATTATGAAACACTGTAAAGATTAATATTTTCTCGTTTTGGAGTGGAACATTCTCACATTTCACTAGTGATTTATTTCACTTAGAATAAAAGAGCTTCCTCCTTTCATGAACAGATTCAGTGATATTAAAATATTAACATTATTCGTATATTTTGTGTAAATAAGGTAATTCTGAATATAAATGGTTGATAGTATTCATGTTTTACAGACTTAAAATATATCTAATAATATATTATTACATAATAATTTATAAAAAATAAAAGTAACCCAAGAGAAAAAAAAGTGTATCAGACAATATAGGAAAATATAAAGTGATTAGATAAATGTTAACATGTGTTAGACTATAAAGTGATTAGAGAAATGTTAACATGTGTTAGACTTTACTTAGTTCTATATGTCGTTAAGGGATTTATATACAGAGAGTTTGGTCTGAAGCAGGGAATTGGCATCAGAGTGCACTTATCAGAATCTCCCAAAGACAAAGCACATGGAGACAGCTTGCCCTGTACTCTAGACTACATATCTTAAAGATAGTTAAATGGAAAGTAACCAGCATGATAAATTTCTGTAGAATATTTTAACTGTGTTTCTATATTGGGTAATTTACTTTTTATTCTATGAAAGTTCCGAAATCAATAGACCTAAGTATTTACAAATGTGTGAGAGATTTTTATTGAAGTTGCATTAATCTTGAACAAATTAAAGCATTCCTTAAATAATCTTGCATGATATTAATTATCTAAGAATGTGTGTACATTACCAATATTTAAGTATTTTTTTACATTCATTCATTGATTTTTTTCATATTAGTTGCATAGAAATCCATATAGTCATTATAATTCTGATGTTATACTTCCTGTTTTCATTTTATGTACATCCAGATTTGCTCCAAGCTATTATAGGTCCTTGAGTTTGCTCTCTACTTTGTAATTGTGTGTATGTGTCTGTGTGTGTGTGTGTGTGTGTTGTCTACTGAGTTTCATGAGAAGCATCAGCTCGAGATGTTCAATCAGGATATTTTTTCTTACCAATGATTTCTTCTTTCTCTAATTTTTCTAGTGTCATTATGCTCCTACAATCAGTTTTATAAACGAACTTGCATCTAGTTTTTCAAGTATTTTGGTCAAGAGATGAAATGGAAAGTTGACTCTTACAGGTACTTCCACACTTACTTTCCCATCTGCAGTTTCATGTGAATTTTTTTTAATGTTGCTCATATGTAAGTTTTTTTTTTTTATTGTACGTTTTCTTTATTTACATTTCAAATGTTACCCCCCTTTCCTGGTTTCCCTTCAGGAAAGCCCCTATCCTATGCTCTCCCCCCATAAAAAAACACATGGTCATTTCATTGGATGCTGAAAAAGCATTTGACAAAATTCAACATCCCTTCATGATAAAAGTCTTGGAAAGATCAGGAATTCAAGGAGCATACCTAAATTTAGTAAAAGCAATATACAGCAAACCAGTGGCCAACATCAAACTAAATGGGGAGAAACTTGAAGCATTCCCAGTAAAATCAGGAACTAGACAAGGCTGTCCACTCTCTCCCTATCTATTCAATATAGTACTTGAAGTTCTAGCTAGAGCATTTAGACAACACAGGAGGTCAAAGAAATACAAACTTGAAAGGAAGAAATCAAAATATCATTATTATCAGATAATATGATTGTATACTTAAGTGACCCGAAAAACTCCACCAGAGAACTGCTACAGCTGATAAACAACTTCAGCAAAGTGGCCAGATAAAAAATTAACTCAAACAAATCAGTAGCCTTTCTATACTAGAAGGATAAACAGGCTGAGAAAGAAATTAGAAAACTAACACCCTTCACAATAGTCACAAACAATATAAAGTATCTTGGTGAGACTCTAACCAAACAAGTGAAAGATCTATATCACAAGAACTTCAAGTCTCTGAAGAAAGAAGTCAAAGAAGACCTCAGAAAATGGAAAGATCTCCCATGCTCATGGATTGGCAGGATTAATATAGTTAAAATGGCCATCTTGCTGAAAGCATCCTACAGATTCAATGCAATCCCCATTAAGATTCCAACTCAATTCTTCATAGACTTAGAAAGAGCAATTCTCAAATTCATTTGGAATAAAAAAACCCAGGATAGCAAAAAATATTCTCAACAACAAAAGGACTTCTGGGGGAATCAGCATCCCTAACCTCAAGCTATACAGTAGTATATGCAGTAGTGATAAAAACTGCATGGTATTGGTACAGTGACAGGCAGGTAGATCAATGGAATAAAATCGAAGATCCATAAACGAACCCACACACTTGTGGTCACTTGATCTTTGACAAAGGAGCTAAAACAATACAGTGGAAAAAAGACAGCATCTTCAACAAATGGTGCTGGTTCAACTGGCGGTCTACATGCAGAAGATTGCGAATTGATTCATTCCTATCTCCCTGCACAAAGCTCAAGTCCAAGTGGATCAAGGACCTCCACATAAAAGGAGACACAGTGAATCTAATAGAAGAGAAAGTGGGGAAAAATCTTGAACATATGGGCACAGGGGAAAAGTTTCTGAACAGAACATCAAGATCAAGATCAGAACATCAAGCTCTAAGATCAGAACATCAAGATCAAGATCAGAACATCAAGCTCTAAGATCAAGAATTGACAAATGGGAACTCATAAAATTGCAAAGCTTCTGTAAGGCAAAGGACACTGTCAATAGGACAGAACGGCAACCAACAGATTGGAAAAAGATCTTTACCAATCCTACATCCGATAGAGGGCTAATATCCAATATATACAAAGAACTCAAGAAGTTAGACTCCAGAGATCCAAATAACCCTATCAAAAAACGGGAACAGAGCTAAACAGAGAATTCTCAATTGAGGAAACTCAAATGGCTGAGAAGCACCTAAAGAAATGTTCATCATCCTTAGTCATCAGGGAAATGCAAATCAAAACAACCCTGAGATACCACCTCACACCAGTCAGAATGGCTAAGATCAAAAACTCAGGTGACAGCAGATGCTGACGAGGATGTGAAGAAAGAGGAACACTTTTCCATGGCTGGTGGGATCGCAAGCTGGTACAACCCCACTGGAAATCAGTTTGTCGGACCCTCAAAAAATTGGACATAAAATTCCTGAGGACCCAGCTATTCCACTCCTGGGTATATACCCAGAAGAGTCTCCAACATGTAATAAGGACACATGCTGCACTATGTTCATAGCAACCATGTTTATAATAGCCAGAAGCTAGAAACAACCCAGATGTCCCTCAACAGAGGAATGGATACAGAAAATGTGGTATATTTGCATAATGGAACACTACTCTGCTATTAAAAACAATGAGTTCATGAAATTCGCAGGCAAATGGATGGAACTTGAAAATAGCACCCTGAGTGAGGTAACTCAGTTACAAAAGAACAAACACGGTATGTACTCACTGATAAGCGATATTAGTCCAAAAGTTCGGAACACCCATGATTCAGTTCACAGCAACTGTTGGTCTGAGCATGGGGTCCCAGATTGAGGAGCTGTAGAAGGGACTGAAGGAACTGAGGGAGTTTGTAGCCCTGTGGAGAGAGAGCAACAGTGTCAACTGTTCAGGCCCTCCGGTGCTCCCAGAGACTGGACTAACAACCAAAGAATGCATATGGAGGGCCCCATGTTGCTGGCCACATAAGTGGTTAAGGAGGGCCTTGCTGACCATCAGTCAGAGTAGAGGCCCTTGGACCTGAGAGTGTTAAATGCCCCAGTATAGGAGAATGCTAGGGAAGGAAGAGGGGAGTGTGTGCGTGGGTGGGAGAATACCCTCATAGAGGCAGGGGGATTGGGATGGGATAGGGGGGTTCTAAGGGGGAGACCAGGAAAGGGAAAAATATTTGAAATGTAAATAAAGTATTTAAAGAAAAAAAAAAAAAAGAGTGCACACCCATTCCCACCTCAGGGCCCTGGAATTCCACTGGGGCATAGAACCTTCCCAGGACCAAGGGCCTCTCCTCCCATTGATGTCCTACAAAGCCATCCTCTGCTACATATTTGGCTGGAGCCATGGGACCGTCCATGTGTTTATATGAATTTTTAATACCTTAATGTAGTATTTAGAGCCACAATTTCCTTTATCAGACATACTGAACCGATTTTGCCCTCTTTTCTTTAAGGAGACTTTCCATTAGATATATGTACACACAAATACACAAAATGATTTGAAATACTGTCAATATTTTCAATCTATTAAATTTTGTATTGTCTGAAGTCATTGAGAGAGAGAGAGAGAGAGAATTCTGAGAATTCTGTAAAGTTTCATGTAGCAGAGGAAAGGAAGCAGCAACCATGTAGCCAGGTGAATATTCATGGATATTCATCTATTTTCAGTATTCAAGGCTATTGTGAAAGCCCTGACTTTGCACACTACTGATGCTAACAAATATTGATGTGGATTCAGTTTGCTGTAATGCTCAGTTGGAAACATGCACATACAGAAGCATACTGGAAAAAAGGTCATTAGTGAGTGTGTCGCAGAAACAGTGATTTTGGTAATATAATGCTAATTATGCACCAACTCTTCCACATTTCCCTCTAGGCGCCCCACAAGCAAACATATGCATATACCAAAGTACTAATGAGACAGTGAGCTCACTTCTCAGGAGAGCACTTCACTTTTAACCCACTTGACATGGTGATGGGATCAGGCTTACTTTCTTAACTGGATACTTTCACTTTGCACTAATTAGCCCTTCACATTTTTTAGTAAACTTTAAGCTTCTGTAAAGATGTCTGAAATAGTCACATACCGTAGAGTGTTTTAATTTGATTTCATTGATATTCTGGAACTTATGGACTCATTTGGCAAGCCATAGGATTTTTTTTTTCCTAATTTATTTACATTTCAAATGTTTCCTTGTTTCCAGATCTCCTCTTTGGAACCTCCCCACTTCCTCCCCACTTCCCCTGCCACTATGGGAGTATTCTCCCACCCGCTCACCCACCCACACTCGTCTTCCCTCCTTGGCATTCTCCTCCACTGGGGGATCTAACACTTTCAGGCCCAAGGGCCTCTCCACACCCTGATGGCCAACAAGACCCTCCTCTGCTGCACATGTGGCCAGCACCATGGGTCCCTCCGTGTGTATCCTTGGTTAGTGGATCAGTCTCCAGGAGTATCAGGGGTCAGGTCAGTTGCCACTGCTGCTGCCTCCCCGGGGATGCAAATTCCCTCAGCTCCTTCAGTCCCTTCTCCAACTCCTCCATCTGGGAACTCACACTCAGCCCTATGGTTGCTGTGAAGTGACTCTTGGGTATTTCAAACTTTGGGGCTAATAACCACTTAACAGTGAGAACATACCATGTTCATTCCTTTGTGACTGTGTTACCTCGCTCTGCTTTTTGGCTTTCTACCTTGTAAAACATGGTTTCACCTTAGGTATGGCATAATTCTTCTATTGTAAAGTGATGCTAATTTTCTCTATAATGAGATTGTGTGTATAAGATACATCAGCATAGCCATGGCATTAAACACGTTGAAATATTTGTGTTTAACATTCTAAACCAGTCTTACTTCTACTGTAAAACACCTGTCTAAAACACACACATTACTAATTCAGTACTATGTCCATCTTTATGTGCTTAATCAGTGCCTATGCATATGGGTATTCATGTTTTCCACAAGTACAAGAAGGAAAACACCTTCTTCAGGCCTTTGAAAAACATACAAGGTAGAATGCTTATGAGTAGCAGCTCATTTGGTTAGAATATTTTTTCTGGTATGCCTCATTGTGATGGACATAACCCATCCAGGTAATCTTCTTGACTACTGTTTTTCTGGAGTCAACCAAATCTTCAGTATTTTCACTATATTGAATATTGCAAAGTCATGAATATTCTGTCTTCTATTTGTATTTTAAGTTACGATCCAGCATGTACTCTGTTAAGCTTTGTAAAAGAAAGCTTGGAATATTTCAATACATCTGCCTCTTAAACCTTTTAGTGACATTTACTCTTATAATTAATAATAAATCGTATAGTCTCATGTTGCTTATTATATGTCAAATGCTAAAAAAATTCTTAAATGTCTGACATGAAGAAAGTAATTGAAAAGATATATAACCACGAACTGTTATGACAGACAGAAGAAATAAATTTTTATTTAATGTTCTTGAAAATAAGTTTTCAAACTCAAAGTTTCAGATAGTTCGAACATTGCCATTGAAGTCAGGCACAAAAGAAATCCAGAGTCTGTTGAGAAAACACATAATTTGTGGAATAAAAAATCACTAATATAAGTGGGCTGGATACACACTCTATACATTTAGCATTGTCTTTCAAAATACATACATTTATATAAAATTAAAAGAAAAGAAAGCAGAAAATACCTCATTCTGTGAGATATTATTATGCAAATCATATTTCTGAATTTTGTCAAAGATCACAGAAAGTATGGTATGTAATTTTTACATGTAATGTATACTTGAAGAAGGTATTGAACTTGAACTCATAATAAGTAATTGAGATTATTTTAGGTTATATGGGAGAGGATACATTTAAGATAATTTAAGATAAAAAAAAACATAAAATTACTTTTTTGCTGAGATTCAATCCCCTTCACTCTTTCTGAGTCTTTACAGTGCCTTCATTCTCTTCTACTCTTAATATTTTATAAAAGTATTTTGAAAAATATTTCCCTTTATTCTGAAACAGCTAATGCATTAAGATACAATATGAGAGTTGATTATTTATATAGGAAAGCATTTTTTAAATTGAAGCAAAAACCTCAAAACATAGATTATATATAATATATATAATTATATATATGATATATATAATATTTATATAAATATGAATTATATATAAATATTATATATATATACACACACACACAAATATGCTGATTCACACAGACACACAATTACATATAGTCGAGTATTTCTCTACTTATGTTTTCCTAGCTCAATACTTTCTTGCACCTTTTGATCTATTAAGATAATTACCTGTTGTTCTACTAGAGTTAAAGCTCACCTCATTTTGCTTTGTATTCTGAGACCTAGTTTCATGAGGTTTCCTACACTAGACTAAAAGTTGCACTGCAGCTCACTGAAGCCTTGAAATACACTCAGGCATCGAAGTAGCTGGATTGCCAGCATGTTCAACTCCTACAAGTTTGTTAAGGAGTGATATTAGATTGTGCTATACTCCATACTTTTATTGACTAGAAAAAGCATCTATTTTTCCCTCAAATAATATTTTTATTAATTATTTGGGAATTTCATACATTTTCTTCTAATCACACTTGCTTGCAATTACTCGCAGGTTCACCTTCCCACCATTGTGTCATCCTTCTGAAAAGGAAATTCATTACACACACACACACAGAGAGAGAGAGAGAGAGAGAGAAAGAGAGATCAAGTCAAATTTGGGTTGCTCATATACTCATCAGACATAGGTAACGTTCCAGTGGTCAGCCTCTTAAATGTAACTGAGTCCTTTCCTATTTCATCCTTGCCAGAAGCCATCGACTAGAAAGAGATCTCTTTAGTATATTTATCACGATGTTTAAGGACTCTCCTCAATAACTTCCTGCCTTCACTGTTTCACTGCTTTTATTGCTGCTGCTGTTGCTGATGTTTTTGTTTATTGAGGTGGGTCAAGGTGGGGCAGGTAGATGTTGCCACAAAGCCTTCAATAACTCTTATTCTCAATTATGAGTATGAAGTAATTGATACCACTGCAAAAGAAGCTTCCTTGCTCATAACTGCTGGAACAAACATGGATCATGGACTGCCACAAGGCCTACAGTAAGAGCATGTAATAAAGGTTCCATGGTCTCAGGTAGTAGTGCAGCTCATGGATATCTACATGATCACCTTCAGCAGCCCTAATCATGGATGTCAACATGGCCTCAGGTGGCAAAATAGACTAAGTATATAAACATGGCCTCCAGAGGTAGAACAGATCATAGACATCTACATGGCTCCTTGAGAAAGCATCTTTAAGCTCAAATATTTATTGTCTTTTGTATTGTGTTTGCAATGATAACTTAATTATTTTATTGCTATTTAATAATTACAATTATTACTAGTATCTTATTATGCTGATTATCAAGTTGCATCCTGTATTTAATTTTAACACTAATACATGACAGTAATTATTATCAGTTTGCTTTTATTTGAGGACAAACATAAAATATAGAAAGGTTTTTTAAATGATCCAAAGACTTAATATTACAACATTGAAAAATGGGTCATGAAATTTAGGTCTCCGATTCTAAAGTATACTTTATTAACAGTTAAATTATATTTCCCTCATGTGATTTTTAAAATTTTTTGAGACAATAACTGCTGAGTATTATTTGATACAGCATTTTCTCACGTTTCCTATCATCAAGTCATAGTTTTATAGTCATCAGCCATGTATGCCTTTTTCCCTTTAAGGCCATTATAAATATAAAAACATAGTTTTAGAGCTCTTTAATTATATACATATACAAATACATATACATATACATATTTTTTTTCTTTTTCTCTAAACTCTATACCTTCCTTCCAGGCTTTGTTGATCTCAAGATATTAGATACTGAATGTAAAAGAAGAAGATTTCTCTGTAATACTTATATTCTGAATTGTAGGGAAGACCCTTATTATAATTAGGGTTTCATAATACCTATAGTCATGGATTAAGTGCTAATATACACAACTGTAAAAACTGTGGTTCATATCAGTAATTTCAGCAATATTCTAGAAGTGTGGCTTTGTAGAGGTAAGGATGGTCAACTGGTGATTGCTGGGGA
>JADRCH010000184.1:3250767-3320509 GCA_019843965.1 Rhynchomys soricoides | reverse complement strand
GTGTGGCTTTGTAGAGGTAAGGATGGTCAACTGGTGATTGCTGGGGAAGCGTGGATTAGAAAATAGCAAGCCACAAGCTTCTGGTTATTAATAAAACAATGTCAGAGAAGTTTTAAGAGATATTACAGCTTAGTGAGTGATTGACACTGATAAGGTAGTGATAAACTTCTTACAGATCCTGAGGAAGACTCCAAAGAAGCAAGGAGAATCTAAAGGCAAAGGCATAGCCTCCTTTCACTACTATGAACAAGTTTGAGTACACATTCAAACAAAGGGAGTACTTTCTGGATGCAGCAGAGCTCTAGTTTGAGAGAGGGAAAAAAGGGGAGCAAGATAAGGAAGGAAATCCCAAACACGGAAACATAAGTACAGAAATGTAAAAATGATGTCTGTAATGTCTACATAGAGACCAGCGGAAAGTGAAATGAGAACACTGACTGGGTGAACATCAACTGAAGACAATACAAAGGGAGCTCCCACACACACACACACTCAGACCAGCTTGATATGCAATTAGCAGCAATCATATTTTACATACAAATCCTGCTTCCTGTGCTTCACTGAATTCCCAGTAGCACCACTTTCAATCAGACAAGGCAAAGAGAATAAGGAATGAAGCCACAGATATGTTAAGGAGCCTTTCTAAGGGACACAGAGGCAGGCATAGAATAAAATCTATAGTCCATGGAATTAGCTGGTCAGGTGCCTCGTTCATTACAATACAGCCCCAACTTGCATGCCCCATTAGCAACACAGTGACATTAGAGAAAGCCACAGTCAGGCTATATCTTGCTTAGCCAAAGAAGTTAATGTTCTTTTCACAGCGTGCAAAAATCACTTCCATAATAAATGGTATTTTAGTTTTCTCTCTGACCACATAAATGAGTGAGGGGTGATAATGACATCCTCATTATTTTAGGAACATATTTGCATTTGTAATGATACTGCTCCTACCAGGATCCAGAGCCACAGAGACAACTGTCTGAATTAATTATAGTTGTTTGGTTGATTAGATAAAAAATGCAAACATAAACTGCACATCAAACTGCTTTAAGATTATTGAATCCTTCTCTTGAAAGGGAGATGGGCCTCTGAAGTTGTTCTTCTTTCAAGCTCAAAAAAAGTAGATCATTAAATCAAGCAACTGAAACGAATCTTTAAAAATTACCCCTCCAAATTTCTGCATTTTTCTCAAGAGTCTTAAATAAGCATATCAATCTACATAACATCACCATTGATTCATTAATGTGTATTCATTTCTTAGATTGGACTACTCAGTTTTCATCAGCCTTTCCCCATGCTTCTATTGGAGGCGGAAAGCTTAAACCGTGTCCATTTAGCAGACATCAACTTTGAAGTGGAAATAAGTGCAGCTAGCCTCTCCCCTAAATTTCTCACACTGTGCAATTAGCTTTGCAGAGGCCTCTGGCCACGCCTCCCCTTTCCTGATCACTAAGTGCTTGTTAATGAAACAGGAATGTTGTTGCCTCCCTGTTCACATCCTCTCCCAGCCCATCTCTGCATTTGTAAATTCAGTAGCTCAATCCAAATGCTGCTGAAACCGTTACAAAGCTTTGGACATTTTCATAAGTCACACTCCACTTAACAGTGAAGAATAATTCCTAGAGTGAAAGGAGTGGTTCAAAGCCTTATTATCTTTTCTTTGTTATCCTTCTTCCCTGTTCCACTCCCCTGAGTCCAGAAGTCTCAATGCAATAATGCTACAATCAATCTCCCAGTTTCATGTCCTATTTACACCTTGTTACCTAGCATTATAAAACTATACCTATATTTGCATAGGTGATATCTATTGACCTAGATATCAGCTACTTATCTATTTATCTTCTAGCCTGGAGTTCTGTGTAATTTCTAATTTCTAAAATGAGGATTTTGAATGATCATAGAGATATATTTACATATCACTTCTCAGCAGGCATAGTAGTTTCTTTTGTGTAGCTTAAAGTGCACTGAATCTGTCCAGAGAACAGTGCTCAAAGGGAGTGGGCAAAGTCTGTACACATGTGTGAATGCATGTTTGCATATGTTCTTGATATTCCGAAATAACACAGCAAGAAGGAAATTTTGAGCAAAGGATGGTAGGAAAGGGGAGTGACTACTGTATTAGTTACTAAAGTGAAAGATTCAAAAAGGAACTGGTGGGGGGATGATTCAGGGTTAAAGAGCACTTAATGCTCTTTCAGTAGACCCAGGTTTAGTTTCTTGTATGTGCGCAGTAGCTTACAACTATCTGTAACTCTAGATCCAGAGGACTGATACCCTTTTATGGACTAGGAGACCCCAGGAAAAACACTCATACACTTTTAATAAATCTGCTGTAAAACACATACACACACACACACACACACACACACACACACACATACACACACACAATTCCTAGTATTGTTTCCATTCAGGACACAACATACAGTAAAAGATTTCATTTCATAAATAGATTGATAGCATGAGACCTCACAAAATAGGATTCCATGTTTGTACAGCTTATGTACAATGATTGTCAAGAATACTATGAATATATACTACTGTTACTATCATGTAAAAAAATATATTTAAAGAGTATACAATACTCTTTATAATATGGAACATCTACACTGATTCACAAACTGTATACCTTGTTACAAGAATGCAATGTGTAGGAACAAGATATCACAACTATGTTACCTATATGTATGCAAAGAAAACATTCAATTTCTAAGATTCCTCACATAGGCAAGTTCTGAAGGATGAAGATACAAAAAAAGTAGAGTAGGTGAAATAATAATAATAATAATAATAATAATAATAGTAATAATAATAACAAATCTCTTTGCTAGATGTCTGTAGCTTACCCAGTGTACATTTATAGAACATATTAAAACTTTGACCACTTGTATAAGAGGAAGTTACATACAGCGAGGAGGTATGGTAATAATTTCACCATCCAATATGCAAAGGGGCTGGATATGCTCCTATTTCTTTCTGCATTCAAGGAGGAGAGAAAGGAGAAACTCTGTACATTTTCTAGATGCAGGAATTGGTATTATGTCTGCTGGACATTTACAGCACTGTTTGAGGATGAATTACAATGCAAATGCAGTTGCAAATTAATCTTTTTGAGAAACATAATGTTAAAAACAAGGTGGCATAGCTTTAATGGTTAATTTTATAGGTCAGTTTGAATGCTCCTGGATTGGAAGCTAAAATAAAACACCACCTCTCCTCATGTCTGTTGATATTTTTCAGGAGACATGAGAATTAACCTCATCTGTATGTGGGAATCTTGCAATGCCTTGGGATCAGAATAGTATGAAAGCAAATGCAGCAGCAATGTATTACTAAAGCAGCCATTCTTGCTTCTCCTGCTTTGCATGTTGCTGCTTCTGGGTCTGTACCCTTCTACCTTGACAGTGATTTCCTTTACCAACTTGTCTGATTCTGCAGCCTGCAGGTGCCTGGGAGCTGCAAAGAGCTACTGCTATCGAGCAGGTTGAAGGAGATTGGTTTATACGTCACTCGCTCAGAAAACAAAAATTAAAATTAAAACCTTAGGTTCAGTTTCTACCAATTTAGTATTACTTTATCACTATTGTGAGGATAAAAGAAAAAAAAAACATGTAAGTTGTAACATTTTACAAAGTGGGTTTAAAAGCATGTAACCAGGCATATGGCCAAGATAAATGTTAGACAGAAAAGACATACAGACAAATAGATACCAGACTATTATTTCTGCGTCTCATTATTGTGCCTAAGCACCTCTTTACACTGATAAACTAAGACTTAACCTTATAACACAAGTCATATTTCTAGGTCCATGAGTAATAGGATGTGTGTGTGTGTGTATGCACATGTGTGTGTGTGGGGGGGTATATTTGCTTATTTAAGTCAACATTACAGCCTGCTCCAACATTCTGTGTGACACAGAATAGGATGAAGAATGAGAACAGACTCCATCCTTAAAATGAATAGAGTGATTAAGCTATGTGACTTCAGCAGGTGTTCCTTCTGAGGAAGATGCAGTGGAAATACCAGAAAAGAAAAAAAAAAAAAAAAAAAAGGAATAAGATCATGTGTGTAGGTAGAACACAGAGGAGGTTTCTGGAATTAAAAAAAAAAAAAAGCTTAAAATTTTCTACAGGACAGAAACTGTCTTAAGGAACCCAGGGCACACTACTGCACCATCTTTTTAACTTCATGGTTAACACAAGCGACATCTGTGAGACATTAAAATGAATGATGATAAACAGTTTAATGCATGGGGTGAATGAACATGTTTCCAGAGTAGAGCCTGAAATGAAGAAACTTGTATCCAAGGAAAGTGCAGGAGTAGGCCCTGGTCTTATGGCACCTGAAAAGAATTGGGCATATGGTTTTGAACAGCTTACTTTTCAATGCTTCTTTCCTTTATAAGATACTTGGCCTTTTGTGAGTGGAGCTACAGCTGTCTCTGAAAATGGCAACATCTGATCCCAAGGTCTGGAGTATAAAGCACTTGAAAATGTCACTCATTTAAGGTTACCCTCTGGTGCTAAGAGCTTAAAAAATGTTTAATAGTCAGACATGGTAAAGTGATAAGAGTAGCTAAGCCAGTCTCTTTATGAATGCAAAGAAAAAGAATGCATGCTGCAGCCCAGGGTGTTTTTAGTTGGAAAAATTCACATAGGTCTTTAAAACTGCAAATTTTAGACTAGGAACCGTAAAGTGATAAAACTGATCATTTCTTTTAAAAAGATGTGCAACTGCGTATCGCATGATAGCTACATGTGTCTAAAAAGCAGGAGAGTCGGGGTGATTGGCATTACAGGAGATTTCATTAATGGAAAGGATAAATATGGTAATGTCAATCAAAGTTCAAGTCTCCCCTCCCTTCCCTGTTAGTCATAGGATCTCATCCATAAAATGCAGACACAATAGAGTCTACCCTGTGGAGTCATTTGGAGAGCTGTTAATAGATGCAATGCTTTGCCTACAGAAAAATCTGACTGTAGTCAAGTTGAGTTTTACTTATTGGAATATTTCCTTCCATCCTCAGGTAGTCAAGCTAATACACGAGTTGTTTATTTGACAGGAGAGGACTGGGGGTGGAGGGGTGTGAATTAACATAGTTGTCTCTACCTTGGTTAGAGCTTTTGACTTTATGGTCACGTATATCCAGAGCTAAAGGGATGGGAGGACATAATAAAAGCAAGAGCAACTGCATTATTCTGCTTATAGTGTTCAAGAAAGGAATGTGGTCTCTGGCCTGAGAAGTGGGAGTTTGCTATGTAATGCTAAGGGTTTCGGAGACCCTATCCTTAAGATAGCACAGCACCAGAGACCTGTGCCATATTCTAATGAATGTAAATGAATGGCTACAGGTGTATAGCAACATACAAGACTGTGACCAAAGTCCAGGGAGCATTCTGCATTGAATACTGTATATGAGGTTAACTGTTTTATGGGAATATTTTAAAAAGCCATCGCGGTGGTTTGTTTGTCTTTGGAGATGGTAAGTAGTTGTTTTTGAACTTCTCACATTGAAAGAATCTTAGATGTGAAATGATTTTACAGAAACACGGCAAAGATTTTCTAAATACCATGTATCCACTTTCTCAAATGTTAACATTTGATGCAGTGATAGCCAAAATACCGCAAGAAGAAAACTGAATAATTTTGAGTATCTAGGTTTTAATACACAGTAGCCGTGAAACTCAACTGGCATATCTGACTATCAGTAACTTTTTAAAATAACTCCTATAGGTACTTAACAAATCTTACTATTTCTTGGAATCTAAAAACCTTCCAAAGAAATGAGGAACAAGTGTAATGAGTTGAAGAAATTGCTGTTCCTATGAAGCCCTCAATGATGCCTCTTTAATGCCACAAAAGGAAGGGTTACACATAGACTCACCTTTGTGATGGAAAGGAATGGCAAGATGGGTGTGTTCAAGCAATCAGGGCTTTTTGACAGACAGCTTGGCCTCAGACTAGCTGGCAGAGACGATTAAGGCAAGACTTCTAAAACCTAGTACTTCCTTTCTAAGAGTTGGTTTGGCATTTATTTTTAAAAATATTTCATTTCAATTTAGATTCAGGGTTTTCCATCCCTTCATAGACTCATCGCAGAGTGCCCTGTGTTGTCTTCTATCACAGATTCCCACAAAGCTTATTTCCTAAAATTCATATTTTTAAAATAATTGCTTCTTCTTTCCCTAACAAGGATTTCTGGACCTAGCTGATGACTTCTCCACTGTACAATATTAGTAAACGTTGATTTCTTTTTTAAGGATTGTATTGATGCATTGACTCCTGATTTGTTAGAACTCTTACACCTGTTTTTCATTGTACCCTTGCTCAGAGAGTTATCAGGCTCCCAAATCATCAGGTGATCTGTAGGATGATCTACAAACTGAGGAAGGGAAGGGAGCCTCCTACCAGCTGCTTGTGAGCAATTACAGTACTTGACATGAGAGCCATGAGAAAATGAATCAGGCCAACAGCCACGTGAATAAGCCTGGTAGACTCTCTTAGTATTGAGCTTTCTTTCTTTTTCTTTTTCTTTTTTCTTTCTTTCTTTCTTTTTTTTCAGGTGACATAGAGGATTATAAAATCTAAAGTTTATTCTGTTGTGCTATCAAATAAGATTTAACCAGGAGATAAAATTTTGTTTCAAAATCAAGTTTTGATATTGCTGCACTCATGAATTCACAGATATTTTGTTTGCTTTCACAAGGCCTACAAAAGATCAAAACAGTTAACATTGAAGCATAGAGGTGGAAGGGTTCATGAACATATACACCTATGTGTATGTGGCTACTTATTCACATATGTGCACATGCATGTTGTAGCCAGAGATCCATGTTATCTGTCACTCACCACATTTCATCTTATCTTTTGAGACTGGGTCTCTCCCCATACCTGATACTCACCAATTTTGAAGACTGCCAGTATTGAGCTTTCAAATGGAAAATAGCCATCATGAAATTCCTTGAAGCTGCAAACTCAGACAGAATGTTCTGTTTCTTTATCATGGAATCTCAGGGATAATAAATGTTTGCTTAGGTTACTGATTCTCTCACACAGCATTAGATAAATAACATAAGTTCTTAATGATCTGTATTCATGAATTTTTATTACAAAAGTATTCTGGTCATGAAGTCATGGAAGTGACCAAATCAAGTGACTTCATGCAATAATAAATACAATGAAAAAAAAAAATGCAAAAGGGAAGAGTTACTTTTATTTGAGTAGCTAGAAGAAAAAAACTTATGTGAGCCATAGATTCTTGGAAGAAAATAGTGAAATTTTTAAATACCTTTCCAAGCAATAACAGAAGGACAGAAATTTCTGTGTACATCTGAGGAAGCTGAGTCTCAGGGAAAATAAAAACAATCAAACAAACAAAACTAAAAGAGAGGTAAGAGACAGTCCTGTGAAAAAGTATTTAGTCAGATTCACAGCCTTTATGGTCTCTCAATTTTTCTTATGATTTCCACATGGAATAAATTAATAACAATATTCTTGAATATATACCGTCAAGCCTTATAAAGTATTTAATAAATCACGTTTGAGGAGACATGCCTGAAAAAAAAAAAAAAAGGAAAAGGAAAATACAACATAAAAAGTGAGTGGAAACTGGGAGAAAAGGAAAGGAGGGAAAGAAGACATCAGGGAGAGGAGTCAAATCAGAGAGAGGAGTCAAATCAGAGAGAGGAGTCAAATCAGAGAGAGGAATCAAATCAGAGAGAGGAGTCAAATCAGAGAGAGGAGTCAGCACAGGTTTTTTTTTTTTTCAGAATAAGCCAAACACAATTTTGGGCCTTACCAAGGAGTTTAGTAAATTCCACATCCCTGAAAAAAAAAATGATGTACATTGTGTGTGTGTGTGGAGGGGGAGGGGGTTTCTTTGAAATTCCTTCTCCTCCTCTTCTATCTCATTTTATCCTTTCTTTTTCTTCTTTTCTTGAGAATTTTTGTTCACATGAATTCATAAACAATAGATGCCATGACATGGGTCAACATTCATTATTTCATTCAATTTGCGTTTAGCTCCCAAACCATAATGAAATTGTTTAGGTAAAAACAAACCCAGTGGTTGAAGCTACCATACCTCAAACTATGAAGGTGCAGAGGAGCAAGGGGGAATTTCCTTGGTCCTCAAACATACTCCATACAAAAGTTTCGAGAGACTGATAAGACTCAATGTCAAAATTGGTTGTGCTCTCAAAACCCCAAAAAAAAAAAAAAAAAAAAAAAAAAATTTCATTGTATGTTTGTTCACTGAAATACTCTCTAGGATGCCATGACCTCTTTGAAAAAATGCAGACATTCTGACATTTTAAAGATTAGCTTTATTTTTCGTTTGGCACAACACAATTTAGGTGCGGTTATTTAGCATTATCGAAGCTACAGAAAATATCCAACTCCAAGTAAGACTAAATGATCCTTTCATGGTCTCCAGTTGCTAACACATACCCCTTTTCTCATCTGTTCCAGGAGCCCCTTCCACAAGAATAAAAGGGGCATGGCTACTTTGTTATATGAATCTTGTGTCCTGGTTCCCTGTGTCAACTCCTTGTAAGGTTTGAAGTCTATGCTTGAGTTCTATTCCCATTTGGTCTATGTTTAACAAATGGACTATTTGTATATTTGGAGAAAAAGATTTTCCCTTTCTAACCAGTGTTTACAATGTTTGCTTTTCCTCCTTGTAAAACGATCACTTTCTTCTTACACGCAGTCTATCAGCCATGGAGTAAACACATATGGAGCAGAAGTCATTATTTACTTCATGGTTAACTCTGAAATTTTCATTTGCTGAAAGGAATATATATAGACTCTTCTTTTAAGGCAGTTTATTTTTCAAATTTAAAGTTTCAAGTATGATGTGAGTGAGTGGATGAAAAGTGGAATGGTTACAATCATTCTATAAAAGGATATCTTATGTGTAAAATGATAGCTAAAATCTACTTAATAAATATTGTCTATACAAAAACTTCCTGCCTACAGTTTTCAAGTTCCAGGTTAGATTTCTAGACCTTTATCTTACTCATTTGATTCATATGCCCTTTGACCAATTTCTCCTTTTTTCCTCTCTGCAAATCCTATCCTGGGCAAGCATGCTTCTGTTCCCCAGGTCTATATGTTTTATTTCTTTTTTCCTCTTTATTTGGAGTATTTTTCACACACACACACACACACACACACACACACACAGATATGAAGCATGAAATTTGGTGAAAATATTTTGATATAGACATACATCATCAAATACTCAATAAACTAACTTACCTATATCTGTCGATTTGCATATGTATCATTTAAAATAAATTTCCTCTGTGATTCTTTACTCTCTTTCCTTCCCTACAGCCTCTTTCCCAGATTATAGTCTTATAAAGGGAGGAAATGAAATAAGGAGCTTAGACTCAGGAATTTCTACCTTCTCTTTCCTCTTTTCTATCCACTCTTTAGTAAATAAAGGGTAAGGGATGGGAAAGAAAAGAGGAATGTAGAAATATTACAAGAAATTATCCAAGCATGGGTAGATTATAGAACTTACTCTTAAACAAAAAAAGCAGCCCCACAATTTAGGGGCCATATCTTAAATTTTGATGCAGTACTGAAGTTATATTTTCTTCCATTGATACAAAATTTATATATTGCTTCAGATTTAAGGTTTTCATTAGTCTAAATCTTTGTATATTAATACAAAATTAAATTTATTACAACAAATATTGTACGTTTCAACACTTATCTCTGTATTATGTCTATGCAACTCATTTAATATTCAAGGTTTAGTCCCAGACTTTTTATTAGTTACTATTACAAACTGTGAAGCATAGTTTAATAATGCAAGTTAATCATCAGTCAATCAAACACATGGTCATATTAGATACTAGTCTGGATCAACACAGAAATACACATCTTGAATTTTTCAGATAATGGATAACTGGAGACTGGGAACATTTGTTTTTTAAGATACTCTGAATAGATAGATGGTCTTGGAAACCTCAGAGATCCACAGAATATGGCATTTTTACTCATTTTATTATTAAAAGATCTTTTCACTATGAGACAAGTCTACTACAGACAATACCTCCATTCCACTTCAAAGAAGATTATGAGCATCAAAATCTTCGTATGGTGTTGCTTCAATTATGGCATGCTAGCCACTGGACAAAGAAAATACAGTAAATTCATCTGCTGAACAAAATGCTGTCCAAAAACGACAAATGGACAGAGGTAATAGGTTGCCAAGCTCTGCCAAGACAGTCAGCATGTCCTTTATACTTCTTGCTTCATATAAGATCTGTCAGATATTCTGGGCCAGAAGGCTAAAGACAGAAGCTCCAGCATTATAAAAACTATTGGGGACTGTCCAGGTAGTCAGCTGTCTCTGTCATTTCTATAATTTTTGAAAACTGCCTCCGTGTGCTTCCTTCATACTCAGGTAGTATTTACTCCTTTTCAGGTCTCAGATGGGTTTGAAGATTAGATAGCTATAGTCTCACAATTAAACTTAAGTGGATTGGCATTTAGGAAGTTGTTTTAGGTCTAAAATTATATATCTAAGTTAATAATACAAAATAAGATAGACAATAAATTACTTTTACCTAAATTGTTAAATACAAACTTACTGAACTTTTTGAATATAACTCATACATAATAATCTTCATAATTGTTTCATAATAGTTCCTATAGTATGTTGTTTATTGTTATAAAAGAAATATCCTATTTACTTAAACAAGAAAAGGGAATAGTTGAGGTTTGCTCTTCTACTATGCATTGTACTGCTAAGCACTGGACACCAAGGCCTGGTTTCCTTCAGAGATGACAAAATCTGCAAAAATGTAGATGCTACTTAACCTTGTCTGGTCTTAAGCTATCCCTGATTGCATATAATGCCTACAGTCTACAGCTGTGCAAAAGGGAAATAGGAGGGATTATAGGTTTTCCAGCTCAGGGTAGAGGCAGAAGACCATGAGGATGGAAAGAAAGAAGATGGAGAGAGAACAAAAACGACATTGGGTAGGAATCATGAAACATGCCATGAGGGATAACCAACTGGAGTTAAGAGCTGCCCAGATGGAACAAGGCAAATTATAACTTGCGATTATTGATGGGCGAGTAAATTCTATTAGTTTACAAGGTAGAAATATGCTATAAAGTCTTATTATAAATACAAAGGTTGTGTGCCTTTTTATTTGGGAACTGAAAGATCTAAGGTGGGGTAGAAAACATGATTTGAGATTAAATATGTATTAAAACACTCCTCCTCAATGCTTTTCTTTTACACTCCCCTTCATTTTCATTCTTTTCCCCTTTCTTTTTCTTTCTTTCTTTCTTTCTTTCTTTCTGTCTTTCTCTTTATCTCTCTTTCTTTCATTAATTCTTTTGTAAAAATGCCTTTCCTCATTCATTATGCTAAAACTATCATATTTGTGTATCCTATCATATCCTGTTTGACATTATATATATATATACATATATACATATATACATATATATGTATATATATATATATATACTTTGAAAAGGGCTCCTATAAAGGTTTGCCTCTCAGTCAGAATTTAAGATTTGAAAAAGCATGCCAACTATGCACTAGCTCTCCAGAGCTCCACCAGTCACCGAAACTGGACTGTTTATTTAAAATCACCTCCTCTTTCTTTTGTCTCTTCTCTAGTGTCTGACAATGACTTTGAAGCCAGATCAGAAAATGTCAAACTCAAAGTAGATAATTTTGTTCTTTTCTAACAATCTTAAGTTTTCAGTTTGTTTTTTATTCTGACCAATGTGAGTTGTATCTTCAGTGCTATGACTTTAGAGCACTTTCTCTTGAAAACAGAATGGTCTTCTTGCTGTGGAATCCTCCCATGAGCTTTTGAGACCTCAGACAGTGCCTATATATTTTCAGTCTCCCAATTCTGCACTATGGTAGGAATTCTACACTTCAAAAGCCATGAAAAATTACCAATGGATCTGAAGTATTGATTATTTTCAGATACATTCAGTTTGGTGAATATTTGTTTAAAAACACTTTTAGAACTACTAAATTGACACATTAACTGAGCTGATTTTTCCAGCAACTTTAAGTAAGAATAAGATGGGTCTCAGTATAATAGAGTCTCCAGCTATAAAAGATTCTTCCCTTTCTTTGCTGCTCTCTTCAGACTCCTTTGCATTTATGAATATTCTAGAAGAAACAGGGCAAAAGTTGAACTTTTAAAAAGTTGAACTGTATTTACATTTGATTTGAATAAGCTCCTATTTAAACAGGAAAATAGGTTTCCAATTTTAAAACACTAATGAATAAGAAAAATGAATATAATGTAATGCTTATTCTACTTGGTGCTAATATGGGAGTGTTTTTATTTTTTCACTTTTATTTTTTGAGCAATCTTTGCCACCTGCACTCTGTTTGAGATAAAATCTTTCAATGTCTACAAACAACTGATAACATTATTGTGCAATTTTGTCTCATTTCATTCTTTACATGAGTGATAAATATCCATTTTCTTAGAACCAATAGCTCAGGCTGGGCACCAGAGGAATCATTATCATTCCATTAATAAGCATAGGCCTCCTGAGAGTCCAGCTTTTCAAGCTCTGTCTTTTATATCTCTCACTGGATTTCTTCAACAAAAGCCTGGCCCTTTGGTATCTCTTTCATTTCCCCATTCCCTTTTTTATAAAGAAACAATGGAAACAAAGTCTTGAGATTAGATTGGTGATACCTAAATAATACTGACAGCCTGTGACAATGCTGCCAACCTGAAATGAGATGCTTACATTATTTATGAACATTAAATGTCACAAATTTCCCCTTCATCAGATAATTTCAGGAGACAGAATTATTTAGGTGGCGTGAGAGGGAGGATTTGTACATGAGCAGTCCCCTCCCTCTTCCCCACCTCCATATCAGCCTTTCCTCATATCATATTTGCTCTGTGTCAAATTCTTCTCTCTGGGAGGAAAACAGGTGCACATGAGCATGTTTCAAGTTTAACTACAAGGTTCAGATCAAGTCGCTTGATAGGGATGTCAAGTTTGTTCCAAACCAAATGGGACCTTCTGCAACGTGAGATCATTAGGCAGTCAACTGATATTTTTAATTCTGTTTCCTATGCTCCCTTTAGAAGTCAATTATCACAGGGAAATTAACAGGAGTTGAAAGGAAAAGATAATATTCCTCTGGCTCCCTGATCTATTTATGACTTTGGTGGTTGGGAAGGAGAGACTCAAATAATGAGGCAAATGAACATCATCTATGTCACTGGGAGTGCTAATGTGAGAAAGAGATTAGTACCAGCTTTTCAAGTATATTTAAATAACATCTACCAGGGAGTGTGAGTCTTTTTCAAGGTTCCAGTTACTAAATAGTGATGCAAAAGTGCATTTTGTTTCAATTGCTCTTTGTCTATGTCTAAGACATACTTAAAAAACTAAGCAACCCAAAATGGAGATCCTTGGGGGATATTTATTTTTTACAATGTTTGCAGCATTATGTTGGTAGTATTTGAATAAGATCCTAGGGTCTTTGAAGTTTCACCTCTCAGCTATATGCCAGGCTTGAGAAACAAATAGGTTTCCTTGAGGATAATATCCATACACTTTTGGAAGGCAGCTAAATGTCTAGAAACAAAACTGTCCTATGCTTTTACAGTCTCCCAACTCAATTAGAACCATAGCAACAGCTACTTCTTTGTCCCTTGAGTGAGAAAGAAACCATTTTTAGCATTCCTGAGAACAGTGCCCTGTTCAAAATGTGTCCATTAGACATCAGATGTCACAACAGGAAGAGTTTATAAATATATGCCGGTATTCTAAGAATGGTACTCTAAGAATGGTACTTTTTAATTAAAAAATAATGTGAGTAGCAGGAAAACTAGTTACTAGGTAGATAACAAATATTTTCTATTACTTGTATGGTGTCTATTTGATTATGCTGCATTCATACCTGATTACATTCTTCATTACTTGGTTATTATAATTATTATTTACTTATCAGTATTTCCTTGATTTTCCTTTTCACTTTTTAGAATACACACACACACACACACACACACACACACACACACACACATATATATATATATATATATATGTAGTTTGCTTTTTACCTTAGTCATAAGGATTTCTGGGTATCTCAGCCTCCATTCTAGATTCTTTAGTGTATGAGATAAAATAACCTTTTAAGTCTTTTGTATTCTATGAGGTAGGGAAGACCAGTCCATCAGTATTTACTCACTTACAATCAGTTTTTACACTAAGAAATTTTCCTGAATGTTATTTATGATAATTAAATCATTTTCTCTCTCATTTTTGATTTATTTTTCTTTTAAAAATTATTTATGTGTATGGGTGTTTTGTCTACATGTATGTCTATGCACCATGCACATGGCTGATGCTGAAAGACCAGGTAAAGGCATCAGATCCTCTAGAATGGGGGCTATAGACAGTTGTGAACATTCATGTGGGTGCAAGGATTTGAACCTGGGTCCTCTGGAAGAGTGGCCAGTACTCACACAACTGCTTAGCTATGTCTCCAGTCCTCAGCTTTCTTTTTGTTTAAAGATCACACTCCTTTGCCTAATTACAATAAGTAAGGAACAGAAATAACAGAGTGAGAGCAGAAGAAGAGCACACTCTGCTGATCTGAGGTGATGGCTCAGCTGTACAAGACTGAGAACCTGAATGTAATCATCAGAAGCCCAGATTCTGGCATGGTGATGTAGTTGTGAAATTTCAAAGCTGGGCAGATCGTCACTGATAGATTCTCACAACTCACTGGTCAGTCAGGCCAGCTGGATTCTAGAAAATTTAGAGACCCTGACTCAAAACAGTGGCTGTCACTAGAGTTTCCTTCTGCATTAAACATACACACACAGCAGAGCAAAGCATATTAATTAATCATCTTACAAATAGTTTCCTCTATTTACTGTTTCTTTTTCCTACTATCAATTAACTTTTCACTTTCCCCGCTGTCCCAACTTTGCTAACCTTCCTTTATCTTGTCTTTATTAGTCTTAAGCATGTATTCTTCATGGATTCAGAGATAGGAAATAGTTATCCACAGTAAGATTTTTTTTTTTAAAGGAGAACAAAACAAAGCCATCGAAGGTACATTCTGTATACTTGTGATGAAAAGAGGCCATTTATGAAGGAATGCTGGCTCTCACATAGGAGCATAGACAATGCATTTCAACATCTCTGTCAATACCAATGAAACTTAGCATAAATTTTTTTTCAGATCCTTCTACTTTCTTAAATATTCAGCTGATTATGAGCATATAACATCACTTTTAATGAGAAGGTAGAAATAAGTGGTAGAATGGAGTGAGTTGTGTAAGTCAAACAGAGAACAAGCCCTGTGGCTGTCCTTGCACTATATTTGGAGAGAGGATAATGTTACAGGCACGACATGCAAATACAGTAAGGTGTATAGCACAATGTCTACTCAATTTTCTGTAAGCTCACCACACTTCTGGGACTCTGAGGAATATTCTTTCATTTCCAATACAACTAATCATCATTTCATCTAGGGTTTCTTTTTGTGCTAATTTATAAAGACATCCAATATTATATTTTAGTGTACCTTTATAGCTCTTTGATATTTCATCAAATATTGCATGTGTACTATAGTATCTCATAAATGGTATTTCAGGGCCAAATACTATTATTTGTGATCACAGGATACGATGGGAAAGTAAAGATATAAGTTTATGTGCAGAATTCCAGGCTGTTGACTCTAAACTGGGTAAGTAAAGGAATGTTACTTTTCATTTCATTAGTCATCAGCAGCAGAAAGAATAACCATGGCTCTTATGTTCACAGGATGTGGGAGAACAATATCATCTTCATCTTCATCATTATCATCACCACCATTACAATCATCACATCATTTCCCACAAGCCAATGTGTTCTGAAGAGACACAGTGAAAAACACTGGAAAACATGCCTTCTTTGAGGTAGATAAGACTGATCTGTGCACGTTTACGGATAATGAAAGAAAAATAGTTAACTGCAATATATTATCGGTGCACTCATTGGTCAGATGTTAAAGCCAGAATTTGATCTTAGTCAAATGCTGACTGCTACAAATATAAGCTGACTTCCCAGCCACTTATATGATAATTAATTACACTGCATATTGACGGTCATTAAAAGCTCAATAATGGTCAGTAAGGAAGGGGTTGCTGTGTCTGATACTTTCCACAACATTTGCATTGGGAGATCATTTTAACTCTGAAAAGTCTGCAATATACCCATACATAGAAAAACAGATAATTAGATGCAATAATGTGTATGTTTTATACTATTTCCCTCATAAATATACATACCTCAAGCCTACACCTGTGATCTTGTCAGTTCTCATAAACTAAACACAGTAAGGGCAGATCAGTGCTTGTCAGGATTCAGTTCTACAATTGATCTACTATTTAACAGGTATAATTCTCCTATATGTGTTATCTGTGAACACCAGATGGACAACCATATGCCCTGCTGGATCAAAACCCTTGACAGTAGAGTTCTGCTTTCCTTAGTCCTCAATAATACTGGTCTTTCTTGAGCTCTAGCAGTAAAAACTGACAGATGCATAATTGTATTCCATTTATACCGACTCTACTCACTGGTGTAGCCAACTTCAATATGCTAGTACGGAAAGAGAAAGTGATCACAAACAGGCATCACAGGTGACACAGCATAATAAACCTTAAAACCAGAGACTGAAAACAGTGCTTTATCATAGACCATGTGCTGCTGAGGTTTCATTATGAGTTCAAAAACCCTGGAAGACAAATGCCCGATTCAGCTCTTTTCTACTCATTAATCACGGAAGATGAATGGTGTCTGCTTCCTCAAATTTCACTTGCAGATGGTAATTAATTAGTCGATTATTCACTTAAAATATTATTAGAATATATTTCAATATCTCTACTATCACAGGAAGCAGTACAATCTGTTTCATTTTCTAATGACTCTCTGGTACAATTCTTAATATTAGATAGTCTCAGATTAACTCTTTCTGGTTTTTCCCACTCTTCCTTCATTTCTTTTATTCTGCCTCACACATTTTTGTTTCCCTGCTATTAAATAAGTATAAAATTTATTGCATGTACAATTAAAATTCTAGCTTAGTCAAATACCCCCAGGTATCTAAGAAGTTAAATTTAAAGAGCGGATTGAATCTGGGGATGAAGTACATTTCTTTTGAATTTGCCATAAAAAAGTATATAAAAAGCAGGAACGTCAGCAAACATTTTGCCATTGCCTTTAAGAGAACCTTTTAAGAGGGAAGCTACAATGTTTAACCCCCATAAACTGAGGGTATAAATGATTCTGTTGTCAGTTCTCATAAACTAAACACAGTAAGTGCAAGTCAATGCTTCTCAGGCTTCAGTTCCGACATGAAGGAGGTTCCGTTCTGCCATTTTGTTTTATAATTAAACAGTTTGTTGTAGATGGCAACCTTCTGAAATCATGAGTTAAGAAAAAAAGATATCTTTCTTCTCTTGAATTGTATTTGTAAGTAATTGGTTCCAGTGTCAGAAACTAATATACACAGTATACAGGATGAACGATAGCTCAATGGTAGAATGACTAACAAAATCAAATTGTCAAAAGGAAAATAAGAACCCATTCTATACTCAGGTCCTTTACCAAAATCATTTTCACAATAACTTTGGAAGATACTATAAGAACATATTTTGTCTCAGTCATTAAAGGAGGTTAATAGCTACTCAATGTAGAGTCTTAAATTCCATCAGACCTACGTTTATTCTAATATGCTAGACAGTACAACATAGAATATTCTTAAAATATGATGCATTAGTTTGATTTGTAGAATTGTAGCATGGGTCCACCTGTCCATTTCGAAAGTTTTACCACTGAATTATTCCTGTCTAAATAAAAAGCAGGGACAAAAAATGGAGCACAGATTGAAGGAAAGGCCATCTAGACCCACATTACCTTGGGACCCATCCCATCTTCAGACACCAAAAAGCCTGGTATGGCTGTCCTCTGTGAGGTTCTACCATCACTTGAGTAATACAGATGCAGACATGCACAGCCAACCATCACACTGAGCCTGAGGACCCCAATGGCAGAGGTAGGGGAAGGAATGAAGGAGCTGAAGGGGATTGCAACCCCATAGGATGAAGAATATCAACTAACAGGACTACCAAGAGAGCCCAGGGAAGAAACCACCAACCAAAGTGTATACATGGATGGGTCCATGGCTCCAGCTACATATGTAGCAGAGGACTGCCTTATCTGGCATCAGTGGAAGGGGAGGCCCTTGGTCCTATGTAGACTTAATGCCCCAGCGGAGGGGGCTGCTAGAGTGGTGAGGTGGGAGTGGGTTTGTGGGTGGGTAAGGAACACTCCCTTAGAGGTAAAGGGAAGGGGAATGGGATGGGGGGATGGAAATGTAAATAAATAAAATGACCAATAAAAAAGAAAAATGCATAGAAAAAAATTTTCAGCCTGTTACACAAATAGAAAGAATTTAGATAGAAAGGAAGGATCAAGACAATAGTAACAACACTTCATGATCAGGTATGTTAAAATAAAAAACTGCAAGTGTTTAGCACATAGCAGAAAGGTTAACCATGTCAAATCTTTTTAATAGGTTAGAAACTACATCCTCTCATAAGCTAGATATTCTGTGCCCTAGACTCTCCTGAAGTTTATAAAAATGGAAACAATGTCTGTAGTATAGAAATAAGAGTTAAGAGTGGAAAAGAAATGTCTCGTGCTATGGTTCAAGCAGCCCTGTATGGGCTTGCACAGGACCAAGACTCATTCAGTCCCCAGAATCCACTTGGAAGCTCACAACTAATGCTAATTCTATTTTTAGGAGATTCAGCCTTCTGTCCTCTGACTGCACCAGGCATATACCTGGTGAACATAAAAACAGACAACGAAAAGACTCTTACATATAAAATAAATATACACAGACCTTGAAAAATAAGTGACCAGTGAACTTACACACACACACACACACACACACACACACACACACACACACTCATCCTAAAAAAAAAAGAAAAAAGAAAAAAAAAGAAGAAAGAAACTGTAACTAAGGACTTCACAAAGGAATATTTCAAGAGTTTCTCAAAAATCAAAGTTTCTTTACTTTTCAAATGCTGATCCATTTAAAAAGTGTGTTCCAGTTTATATAATTTCCATTTACTTTACATCAATATGCTAACTTTAAAATAAAAAAACAAAACAAAACTAATTTGGAGAAATACTTTCTTTAAGATAAGGATACCAAAGGCTAAAATTGGGATTCTTTTTGCTGAATATGAATAAACATAGATACAATAAAATAGGGCAGGAGAAAGAATTCTAACTTGTCCTAAATTCCTTCTCATACTGAAAATAGGACAATGAAACAAGAATTCTGACTTGTCCTAAATTTCATCTGGTTTTGCCAAGTCAGCATTAATGAGATTGAAGGTGGCATTTTTGACATATATTCCTGATTGGTGTGCCAAAGATGGATACTGTCCAACAATGGGCAACTGAAATTAGCTTCTAGAGGGTAAATGCTTCCTCCTCGAGCATAAACACATAGAGCAATATCTTTGAGCATATCAAGGATAAGCATGTGGAGAAAGGTGAATCACATAGCCATTCCAAAATGCCCACAGGAATTTGTGCCCCTGCTTTATTGTGGGTAACAGGATGAAACCAAAGAACAGCTCCATGCCCTACTTTTCTTATGAAAGTTTTTGCTTCTGAACTTTTTCAAACAAAATCAACCTAAGTCTTCCATTTGGATTTGGATTAACAGACCTAATTGCAATTAAAATCAAAATACACATACGTGCCACTTTTCAGCACAGTTTCTATGTCACATTCATTGATGATCATAATTGGTGACAGGTAATATGAGGGTATACAATAGTGATAAATTAATTTTGAGCATGAATACCACCTAATTCTATGAATTGAGGTGAATATCCCCATATGATCTCTTCAGCTTGATCAACATTGACACAGAAAATTTTGGAACAATAAACTAAAGTTGTCTGTGTTGTTTAAAAGCTGAATCTTACTTAATTTAGAAAAAAGTGGTGAGAGCATTTTCAAATTAGTAATATTCTGACCAGAGTTTTGTCCTCCTCCTATTATGGAATAAAGAACCCAAAAGAATTGTGTAGAGACAACATTAAACCTCTATCTACACTCATACAAACATTCTATGAGCAGGGGTGTCTGCATTCTGGAAAGCTATTGAGATTGATTTTGTAACCAGCCTAATAAAAATGTGTTAAAGTACCTTAGGAGAACTTACACACTTACATTTTGATTTGAAACATCTAAGTTTCTGTTATTAAACAACAGGCAGATAAAAGTGTTGAGGAGTTATCAACACTTTTATCTGCCTGTTGTTGTGTTACAGGAGTGTTGTATATATATATAAACATGAATTGTTCAATATATATATATATATATTGTATATATATATTAACAATTCATGTAAATAGAGGTCATGCATTTGAAAAGAACTAGAAGGCATAATATATGGGTTGTTTGGAGCAAAGCAGGGGAGAAATTATGTAATTATAATCTCAATCAATAAAGAAGTAATAAAATACCAGATGAAATCTCTTATTCATTCAATTATTTATTAGAGAAAATGTCTATGTTGACATAACTAGAAAAACCAAACTAAAATAACATAAAAATATACATCACTGTATCTTATCATAAACAGTACAAATACTTTGATTTGTAGACTTAGAAAGAGTTATACATTTTTTCTCACTAATATTTATTTACTATACTAAGGAAATAATTGTAAAATCCTCTAATCAGAAAAGAAACATACTGTCACACTATCACATTTGAATGAAATTGATTAATTGATGTGTTTTGTTAGACTACAAAATCTGAAATCACCATCATAAAGATATGTACTGCATAACAAATTTCTGGCCCATGAAGAACTATGCTCATTAGGGTATTTTATCATGTTATAATTGAAATAAAAACATTTATTACCTACTGTACTCATTATTGTAAAGTAGTTTATTGTGTGCTGTTTCTAGTACAACTGGTATAAAAAAGACTTACCTAACTCACAACAACATAAACTGATAACACCTGGAATTTTGTGCATTGTGTAATATTAATAATTATTTTCTTAGTAGATTAGAGTGTATTCTGCTTACTCAAATAAAATCTACTGCAAGACAGGTTGCTTTGCTATGCTAGCAGGGGCTGTATATATCCCATGCCATTAATGGCAAATTCTCTACAGCTTCAATATTGAATTATGTCATCTGGATATGTGTGAATGTCATTTATAGAGTTTTCCCCCCAACAATATCATATGCTATTACCTTATTAGAACATGCCCATGCTGCTAAGGATTTCCTGGCTCTATACAGGCTTGACATTATTAGGTGATTCGTAAATTTATTTGAGCTGATAGCTTAATGTTCACACTGAAGTTGCTCCTTGAAATTTGTAACATGGAGCTAAGGATCAAAATATTTCCTCTCACATAAAACTAAGGCCATCCCATTGCACTTTCTAATCCTTGATTATATTTTTGAGCATAGAAACATACCAGAATGTTTCATCAGGCCAGACAAGGAACAAAAGAAAAATCACCACAGCTTATTTTAGTTAATACTTATAAGGAATTACTCTCAAAATTATTATAAAATAGTTGGAGTTGTTACTGGGAATGTCTTAGTCAAATAAGGGGACAAAGAAGTTGGGTTTTGTTTGTATTTTTAACTTCTTTTTAAAATTTTATTTTAAAAATTTTTGTTTTTTCACATTGCTCCCTTTTCAAAACTCCTCCCATATTCTCTCCACCTCTATCCCTACTCCCCAACTTTGTGTTCTCTCTGTCTCTGTCTCTGTCTCTCTTTGTCTCTCTCTGTCTCTGTCTCTGCATCTCTGTCTCTCTCTCTGTTTCTGTCTCTTTCTCTCTCTCTCTCTCTCTCTCTCTCTCTCTCTCTCTCGTGTGTGTGTATTCTCTTGAAAATTGGGGGAAAAAAAGAATATCTGGACATAGTTTGTTGAAACAAGTGATCTAGAGAATGGGTAGAGAAACACATGAAGGGGTTTAAAAGATGCAGAGGTAATTGAGAGCTAGATAGATGGCTCAGTGGTTAAGACCACTGACTGCTCTTCCAGAAGTCCTGAGTTCAATTCCCAAGAACAAGATGGTGGCTCAAAACCATCTGTAATAGAATCCGATGCCCTCTTCTGGTGTGTCTGAAGATAGCTACTGTGTAGTCATGTACATAAAATAAATAAATATATCTTTTAAAAAAGGATGCAGAGAGGACACTTAGTCAACAAGGAGATTAGCACAAAGGAAGGATCTTGCATACATCCCTTAGTGAGTCATTGAGAGCAGTGCTAAAAAAATGTTTATTTCTTTATAAAGTTATTCATTTCTCTGAACCATGTTTTAGTTTCATTCATAGGTAATGTGGGCAACATTTAGAAAAGAATGGCCCTAATTCTATTATCTGTGATATGTACAAACTTCAGTCTAGCATGCTTAAGGTATTTGAAGGTAATCATACATAAATTTAGTTGCGATTGTCTGTCCTCCTATGATATAATACTCATAGGTGTTGGAGTCATTGTCTAGTCTTAATACAAATCAGAAGACTTAGCTCTGCAACTACTATGAAATACCTATATCATGTTAGATTTTATTTGATTGGAAAGGCTCTTTTAAGGGTTTGGTCAGACGTCAGACTCATCCATCAGAGAGCTGTGGGGCTTTGCCCTGATCAGCATAGTTACTTGCCTGTCTTCCCTTAATGGCTCTCATAAAAACCTCTGAATCAAAGCAAATGGGTCTACATTCCTCCCACTGCCCCAGTCCTTTCAGCCATTGTTAGGGGCTCATTGATTACTGTGGGAACATTTGATAAGGTCTGTGACTTGAGTTGGAGCAAAGCCTTCTCTACGGAGTTTTATTTCTCTTTGTTTTCTCATTTCAAATGGGATTGAAAAATGCTTCAGATGTGAGTTTTCCTTTGAAATAGAATATTCTGAGGTTGTGTTGGATAGCTCCTGCTGTGGTATTCAAAAGCTTGCACATTCCCATTTTTAAAAGCCCATTGTTCAATATTGCAGTTATTGTCCTTGTGATATGGGTCAAAAGGCAAGTCTGCTACTTTTGTAATGGAAATCATATTCAGACATACATTAAAAACAATAGATAAAGTACACATAGGCTATAAATGCCACTTACTGTTATTGCTTAGATATCTGCTAGGAACTTGTTACTTATTTAACATGTGATGCATTGGTCACAGGAGTCTGACACTTGCAGAGATCATCCTCCATAAGAAGCAAGGGTAGAGGGGTAGGAATCTGAGCATTACCAAATACATGTTTAAATTTTTTATACATTGACCTATTTTTCATTTGTTGAACCTCTACTCTGTTGGGTTCTGGATTTCTTACTCGCTAATTAAAATATTCTATTTCCTTACCATCTTGAAAATTTATTCTTTGCATTGTTCACCTTAGGGGAAATAGTTAAGCTTCTAGTTTTCTTCTCCTTTGTTGGGGTCATTCTGAAGATGGAATGTGAGTATGAAAAGGCTAGCAGAAAGAGCAGTTAGTATGGGAAACCGAAGTTTACATGGGATACAGGTATGTATAGGCCACTTCTGTGATAAAGCTGAGTGTTTTTCTCTTCCAGTTATCGGAGGTCAGAGGAAAACTTGAAGGAGTCAGTTTTCTTGTTCTACCATGTGAGTTCTAGGTGTAGAAATCAGCTCTTTGGGTGTGGCTACAAGCACCCTTACCTACTCATCCATTTCTAAGGTTCTCATTTTTTATTCTAAAAGCAAATTACCTTGTATTCGAGAAGAAAGCACCATAACTTTTAATACACACACTAGTCTTAAATCTTAGCTGAGTGGCCTCAGGAAGCATCCCTTGGCATTGAGTGGTACGAAAAGAACGAGGCATGCCCTGAGTTAACATGGTGCATCATAGGCAAACACTGCCAGAAAGACCTTGAATTCCTTAAACAGTTGATTGTTGAATTACATTTCAGCAGTTGCACATTAATAAAACTTATAGCAGAGCCAATTTTTTTTTTCTAACTCCTATTAGTTAGTACCTCTGAGCCTGCTGTTAAGCATCCATGTTATAGTAAAGACCATGACAGAGCAATGCCATCAAGTTCACCTATACTGTCTAAAACAGAGCAAACACATTACACCATTATGTTTATTCATTAATGCTGCTAGCATCTGAGTTGATGATATTTGTCTAACACCTTTCTGATTCCTATTTCTTTTTAACTTTTGGTGCTGGCCATGGAAGCCACAGTGATCATTTACAGGGAAGGCAAACACTTAAAACTACATTGAGTGACTTGTTTGGGATTCTGGAATAATTGACATTAATAAAATAAATGGCCTCCTGTCATAGAGCTTTCATGTTACAATGATAGAATTATGGGCCATATTTTGAGAATCAAAAAAATTCATTTATTCTTATTTATTTATTTATTTATTTTTATTTGCTTTGTAGCCTGAGCAAGCATCAACATCAATGGACTTCCTATTTCAGCTTCCCAAGTGATAGTGTTACAAGCATGTACCACCATATGTACTATATGCACTGATTTTATAAATACTAATGAAGAACATCCAAGAATTGTTCTAGAGTAGTGTAATAAGATAGTAGAATACCTACGATCAGTTTCCCAGGGGTCTGGAACCCCTTTATTAGGCATCCTAAAACTATATTCTAAGAGTCAATGTTGTCCACTTAATAGTTTTTAACTGGTTTTGATGCAACTTCATTGGATTATTTTTGTCCCTGAGTGATATAAAGCTGTTCTTCTCTTGCATACAATAGCTGTGTTAATTAGTTGAGAGAGCTATCAAATGGCAACAAAACCTAAACCCTATGCTGCATAGTCTATTACACAGAGTGTGCCTAGACCTGTTTTCTAATGCAGGCATTAGTGCAATCCTTTCTGTGGTGGTAAACCTGTGCTTCCTTACATTAGTTAACATCTATGAAATTCAATTCTTTCATCCATGAAATAGAGGTAATAGTTAGCACACAGTTAGTAGTGAGAACAGAATTAACTAGTGTACATAAAATGTAGGACTGGTGTAAAGAAGAGGGTAGTTATAACATGTCCATGTGGATATCTTGTCTTTGAGATTTCTGGTTTTGTAAAAGATGACAGTATGGGATATAAAATTTTTCCTATGGTTTTGGAGTCTGAGCTTCCTGGGAATTTTTGTTTGTTTATTAGATTTATTTATTTATTTATTTTTGGTTTGATTTACTTTTTTGTTGTCTGGTTTTCTGGTTGGTTGGTTGGTTGGTTGGTTGGTTGGTTGGTTGGCTGGCTGGTTCTTTTTGTTTTGGTATGACCAGATACCCTATTCACTCACAACCTCCTGCTGGCATAAGCAATGAGATCAGGTGTTAGTTGTGTCTCAGCACAGTAAGGACAAATATCCATCATATGTTTGTGGATTACTACCAAGAGATCATCAAACTGTAGGATTTACTTGAGAAATGAACAAAAGGCACAATTATGTTCCCAGGAAGTGGACAGCAGAGTCCTTGATAAGGCTGCTTCAGCCATGACATTCTATTTGGTGTAGTCTTAGAAATGCAGTCCCTGTTGCATTTAAATAAGAATATTTTTCTGACCCCTCCTTGAGTCAGTTGTTTCTTAAGATTATTCTATGATCTCAGAGGACAAAATTTTCAATTTACAATGAAACAAAACTGTGACAGAGACAATGAAAGGTACCAACTGAGTGAAGTGGAATCCAGCACCCAGGAAACACCAGCAGAATCTGAAAAATCTTTGGAAAATCTGAGAAGAGCTTTGTAACCCTTTGTGATGCCATCATTAAGTAAGCCATGACATTGAGTCCCATATTTGGTACAATCCACTGAAATCATTATGAGCAAATTAGCTAATACTTGCCCAGTATTTTACAATGACTGAACTAAGGGCTTTGAAACTTCCTTTCTTTAATATTCAGATCTATATTAAAATGTAGCCATTATCTTGTCCTTATTTTGTAGATCATTTTTCTCAAATGTTAACTAATTTTTGTTGGGTTATTCAGGTACTTAACTAAGGGGAAAAATTGAGACACACATTTGGTGGCCTGTGTATGGAAAGTATTCAGTCAGTAATTATATCAGTCAGTGAGACAAATGACCTCAGGTGCAAACTCCTATGTTAGTCTACCTTCAACTCTTCCATTTCTCATCTAAAACTATTGGGAAGATGCTGAGAATGTCCAGAGGCATCTCGTCTACTGCTTAAACCTTTTGAACAGGATTTTTTTGTCCTTGACCTAAGCATGGCCCCCAAAGATTCCCTCCCTGAACTATGTTTCTGAGTATGCTCAGAAATGCTCATCTCCTGATCATACACAGGAATGTATCTACCTGTATTGTGCTTTAGCTCTGTGAGTTTAGGGTAAATGCACACAGAATTCTGGAGCAGGAAGTCCATATCATTCTTTTCAAGGGGACCTTGATTTGGAAATATCTTCTGTGCTTCACTTGTCCTTGGGAGGTAATGAATCTTACTCCATTCATATTTTAGTCCTGTGCTCAGTTTGGCTACGTGTGTGTGTGTGTGTGTGTGTGTGTGTGTGTGTGTGTGTAAAATCAAGCCTGCTAACTATGTCTGGTCATATTGGCATCTTTTGTTCCATCTATAAAATTATGTGCCTTTCTAGTGGTCCTCAAAAACCTATTCTCTTCCTTTCTTTTGGTTTTCTTCTTTATTATAGGGGTGGGGTACCTCTCTGGAGTAGCCTCTTTACATTCTCGTTAGCGTTATTCATCTCACTTCTGTGGCCATGTAGGTTTCACCCTGATAGCTAGCTGTCTCCTCTGCACAACTCTCTTTTTCCTGTCTCTGTACATATCTCTGTATGGTTATGCTGGACTGGATGATATTTATTCTATTTAAGTAATAATTTCCTCAGTATGTCCACATTAAAATAGCTGCATTCATTAGACTTAATATTTCTTGTAAAACACTAAGTATTGTTCATTTTAGCTGCTGTTATTGGAGAATTTTTCATTTTAATTTTTCTGTGTTGAACGATTAGCTCAATATTTAAACCAGTTCTTGCCAAATCCAGGAATATTGGGAGCCACTAAAGCAGTTGTGCTTTGCTGGCTTTCCTTTCTTTTTATTACTTTTATTTTTTACAGTCCAGTCATTCTCCCTTCCCATTCTAGTCCCTCCCCACAGTTCCTGTCCCATCCCTCGTTCCCCCTGTCTTCAAGAGAATGCCCCCACCCCACACCAAGCCTCTCCACTCCCTGGGGCCTCAAATCTCTCCAGGGTTAGGCACATCTTCTCCCACAGAGGCCAGACCAGACAGTCCTCTGCTATATGTGTCAGGGCCTTGGACCAGCTCCTCTATGCTGACTGGTTGGTGGCTCAGTGTCTGAGAGATCTCAGGGGTCTAGGTTAGTTGAGACTGCTGGTCTTCCTATGGGGTTACTCTCCTCCTTAGCTTATTCCAGCCTTTCCCTAATTCAACCACAGGGTTACCCGACTTTAGTCCAATAGTATGGTGTAAGTATCTACATCTGTTTCAGTCAGCTGCTTGTTGGGCCTCTTTGGGGTCAGCCATGCTAGGCTCCTGTCTGTAAGCATACCATAGCATCAGTAATAGTGTCAGGTCTTGGAGGTTCTCCTGAGATGGATACCAAGTTGGGGTGGTAATTGGGTTACCTTTCCCTCAGTCTCTTCTCCATTTTTGTCCCTGCAGTTCTTTTAGATAGGAACAATTCTGAGTCAGAGTTTTTGACTATGGGATGGCAACTCCATCCCTTCACTTGATGCCCTGCCTTTCTACTGGAGGTGGACTCTAGGAGTTCTCTCTCTCTCTCTCCAGTGTTGGGAAGCAGAAATAGTAAAATTGAGGGCTGAAATCAACCAAATAGAAACAAAGAGAATGAAACAAAGAATCAACTAAACCAAAAGCTGGTTCTTTGAGAAAATCAACAGGATAGATAAACCCGTAGCTAAACTAACTAAAGGACACAGAGACAGTATCTAAATTAAGAAAATCAGAAATGAAAAGGGAGACATACCAACAGAAACTGGCTTTCCTTTAAGTGAAGAATAGTGAGGAACAGAAGAGACATGGAAATGGGTAGCTGCTGTGGGACCTTTCCTAAGGCACAGGAAACAGAGTAAGTGGGTAAGGGGTCGGATGCAATCTTATTTGTTAGGAACCTTATGTTTAGGAGAAATATTTCACATCATTGAATCCTATGTCTTTTATCTAAGATGAGACTATGTTAATTCCACTGCTTGTCCTGTTTGTACTTATCTGTCAAGATTCTTATGAAGGTTAAACATGATGGTTGGTATAAATCAAGGCACTAGATTGGGCTTTGACATAAGAATCATTTAAGCTACTCGCTGGCTTAATGCCAGCAACTATTTTGCAGGGTGTGGGGACTCTCTTCCACTTCTTAGATCCAATGGTTTGAAAGAGATTTCTCTGAGTAAGAAGGTTCACTAAGTCCGTCTGGGGAAAGTAGGTCTTGCTGAGCAAATATGAAGACAGGAATTTACATACAACTGCACACAGTAGTGCTTGTCTGTAACTCTAGGGGTACAAATAGGAGATTTGAGGCAAAGACAGGAGAATCCTAAGAAGCAAATGTGTTTTCTGAGAAAATGATACAGTAGTAACCAACAGACTCTGCTTCAAATAAGTCGATAGTTGGGAACTGACATTGTAAGATATATTTGACTTTCATGCATTCTTTGAATCACATGAGTGTGCTTACATTTTCACACACACATTGTATGTGCACACAACTTAAAAAATGGAAAATGAAGCAAGTAAGAAATAGAAAATAGTTATTTACTGACTTTATTAGAGATAAAATAGAGACTACAACTATAATACCAACAACAAACCAACAAGTTAACAGAATATAATCCCAATACCTGGCGTCCACTTTGTTGCCATCGCTGTGATAAAACACTGACCAAATCAACTTTGGAGAGGCATGGAATATTATTTAGCTTATAGTTTGCAGTCTTTTCCTTGAGAAAACCCAAGGCAGGTACTCAAGACCTGAACCTAAATACAGGAACTGGAAAAGAGGTCAGAGAAGAATGCTGCTTGCTAACTGGCTCCCAAATTTTGTGTTCAGTTTCCTTCCCCAGTGACAATACTGCCTATAGTGGGGTGTGCCATCTACCTCCCATTTGCAGTTTTTAAAAAATGGCCCCCAATCATGCCTACAAGGCCAATCTGAATGAATAAATTCCTCAGTTGAGGTCCTCTAAACCCAAGTGTGTCAAGTACATAAATAATATTAACCACCACACCTGGCCAGACAGAACCTTCATTTGTGAATAGATGTGAAGACTAAATGCCACAATATATGATATATTCATCACAGTTGGTTAGACAGAAAACAAGTCACCTTAATTATGAATTAGAATGAAAATAATCAGAAACTGCTGGAAAATTGAAAGTATATGGTACCAAAATGAGGAGACCAATCAACTGGGAGTGAGGGAAATGTTCCGTGAGAGGACAGGCTGCTAATAGAGATGTGGGGGATGTAGTTTAAACACTCATTGTGATTTTCATGAAAAATGATGCCATGATTCTGACATTGCCTTAGGGAGAACCGCTCTTGGCTAACACATCCCTCCTAAGGCGATCTTCAGGGAGGAAGGTTTTGGAACTTAATAACGTGCAACCCTGTTCAATTCATTTCCAGGCAAGGCATTTTTCAAAAATCATGCGTTGTGAATGGTCTTAACTGCAATGATTGTTTGGCTCCTAATTTGCTCCATGCTTTTTACATGTCTTACAGGAGAGCCTCTGCATATGTTTTTGCAGAGCTAGGTGTGGGCTTTAATACATAATGCAGGGCCATCCTTGGCTTCATTTTGACTTATTTAACACAATTTTGTAATTCACAAAAAGGGAAATGCCTTTTACCCTTAATTTATTGTTTACTGTTTCTTTTTCTTCACTAGAAGAAACAACTTGAGTATGTTATGAAAACGTAACCCTTCAGATACTGAGTGATTATTTCTGGAAATGCAATTTACTATAGACCTTAGTGAGTTACTGGAATTTTTAAGTAATTAAGCAGGACACTAAGGGACAAAGAAGAAAAAAAGAAGCGTTGTGCTGTTCCATATTTATTCAGCCATGATTAATCTAGTGTTGAATAATAATTTTTAATTTCCATTTCTTGAATATATTTATTAATTTACCTCCTGCCAATATATGGCTCAGGTTGCCACTGTTTAGAATTTATTCTTGCTCTTCCTAACTAGCATTTGCATAATGGAATGACGGAGGTCCATTCAGGAGCAGTTGGTTGTGGGGTGTTGGACAGAGTGACTGGGTTGTAATTAGTGGCATCTGGCCTCTGGCTTCATTAGCATGCAAATGGAGCTACCAGAGGCCACAAAGCCTGGCAGTTTCATAGCAGTTACTACAATGCCTATCTGCTTTGCTTAGCCTATCAGTGGGATTGCTTTCTACAAAATAATAAAATTTGTATATTTGAATGAATGAATTTGACAGTCAATCCTTACAGCCTGGAATCTTGTGAATTTACATGCCTTTTGATTGGTTGTAGTTGCTGCTGCTGGTTAATTCCAAAAATAAAAATGCATACGTGCCATATATTAGTCTTACCTTTTCCAATTTTTGGCTATTCCAAATTTTGGCTACTGAAAATGTAATCCAAGCTCTTGCGTCTTGTGTCTTCTTCTGCTGCTTCCAGTTCCCTGGTCCAAGCCACAGATTTCTGTATTCTTTGTGTTTCTAATTGTTATCAGTGTCAGCTTTACCAGTTACAATGAGTTTATCCCCTTTGTTTTGCTTCTTTACCACATATGACTACCATATACTTAGGACAGTATGGATCTGGGATCTGGTTTATTCCTTCTAAATTCTACCAAATGAAGTCTCTGTCTGTCTCTGTCTGTCTCTGTCTGTCTCTCTGTCTGTCTCTCTCTCTGCTTCTCACACATTGTGATTATCTGTAGTGATGAACTATGATAGGACCTCAGTCTTCCTAGACACTTGGATTCATTAGGCATGGATCATTTCAGCAGTTTGATAAGTTTCATCTACTAATATCCTTATTATTGTTGTTTTATTAAAAATAAGGCTCAGAAACACCCCCCACCCCCGCACGTCACCTGAAGTCTCATTGTTAATGTTGGTATTTGCATTTGAGCATGACCTGTAGGATAAAAATACCAACATTGTATCTGGATGGGGAGCTCTCAACAAGGCATTCTCATGATGAAAACAGCTTGTGGGTGCAAATAAAGCGCTTTCACTTCAAAAGGAATGGGGGAGTTACTCTGAAACAAACCTATATATCATGGCATGGGAATACAGACTTAGCTTATCCTAAATACTGTATTCCAACATAAGAGTCTCTTAAAGAATGGAGAATAACATCAGAAAGGCATAAGTCAAGGTTACTTGGTGTGTTCACAGGTGGGAAAGCCAGGTAAGTCTGCTGACAGTTTGGTAAACTCTACTATGCTCTCTGAGGACAAACTTACACTTAAATTTGGTTGAAGCTAGTGGGACTTGTATCAACCAGTTCAAAATGATCTGTTTAATCATCCAAAGATGGATGTTATTTAAAACATTGATGTGGGCAATAAATCCATTAATAGTCTTCAAGGGAGCCAAAGATGGCTTGGTTCTGGACCAGGAGTGCCCAGCTCTGCCCAGTCACAGGAGCTCTCAGCAGTTGATTATCCCTGTACAATCTTCATTTACTGAAAAGTGGAGTTCAGCAAGTTCAAAGTTCACAATTTGTATAACTTGTCACAATGTCATTTGACTCCTTCCTACACTTTACTGTAAGTAGATAATTGGTCTTTTATACCTAGTATAATTTTTTTTTTTAACTCTTTGTCATTAGTGGATCAGAGCACTGTGTTCTAAATGAGGAAGTATAGGTTTTCGGTTTCTCAGCATGAGTAAGTATGGAGATCCAATGGCAATGATGAGTTTTAGGCTACAAAGATTTGGAAAACTTGAGTTAAACCACATTCCTACATTTCTTGTGTACTGAAATTTCTGTGAGCCTTTGAAAATGTTAACAGGAGTATGCTATTCGAGAAAAGCTATGAAAGTATTGCTTACATATTTGTTTTTTCTTAACGATAGTCTTTTTTTATCATCAAGAAATAGTGGGGTAGAGTTGAGATGATGAACCCTGGGTAAGGAACATCTTGGTTTCTTTTATGACTGTTTGCTTTTGTCAAGTTATAATTGAGCTGTGTATTTTTCAAGGGTCTCTGAATTTCATTGTTTTAATTCACATGAATTATTTGCATTAGGAAGAATGGAACATACTTCAAATGTCACTGTAAAGATTAAAGAAGGAAATTAATTCAAAATATAGAGTCTGCTACCAATAAAGTATAGAGTAACACTCTAACAAAGGCTTATTAAATTTAAATATCAATTAATGTATAAAATTAATAGATTACATTTTTCCTTACTTAATATTACTGAGTATAAAATAAATCAAATTTGGCCAGCAAGAAGAAAGAAATCTCACTATGTTCATGCTTGATGATTATTAAGAATAAGCAGTGAGTTAATAGCAATAGCCTTTCTCTGTTGTTATTAATTATACACGGTGTTAATGGATTGACAAAAATCTGCTAAGGCGTAGATTGTTAACAGGACTTGACACTTCAGTTATAGCTGGTGTCAGAAATTAATTTTACAGAGGACAACCATAGCGCATTAAAATGCATGTTGCAATGGTTTACAATGGGGGTTAGATGACCCTTCAAGAATATGACTTGAAATAAAAGCTGATACAAATATACGGGCACACATGTGAGAGCAGAAGTATAGAATTTATTACAAAATAGTGACTGGCATATGCCACCAATTTATTTACATTTGTAATGTAAAGACTCTGGTTCATAATTTGAACTTTAATAAAGTTGTTAGACAACACAGTGAACAATCTGAGCATCATCGTGCTTAAGAGTCTATTTATATTTAAATTGTCGAATTGGAACAAAAAAACCTAAACATCTCTTCATTAATTCTGAGAATAATTAGGGGCAAATTGAATATAAAGATATTGAAATAAGGTTTTTAACTTATTAAACTAAATTCCACTTGTTGGTTAAAGAGCATAGGGTACAAGATACCTTCAGAACACAGGTGTTTTTAAGTCAATTATTTTATATTGCTAGAATTCTCAAGGATTGGGAGGAGTTGGCAAGGAGGAATGATAGAGTAGATAGTAATGAATGGGTGGTAAGATAAAATTGCCACCAAGGTACTGAGTATAAACTTCATTCTGCTTTTCAGAAGAGTAAGTAATACTAGCTCCATTTCTCATTCTCCTGTTCTGTCTTGCTGACTGTGATATGTTTGCCACCAGCAAGGATGATTAGCGTGCCTGTGTCTGTGTTCTTTTCAGCTATGGCTGGGTTCTTGCTCCTAACTTTCTTCCTTATGAGGCTATTGTGCCACTCTTTAAGCCAAAGCCTGAAGTGTATTTTTCTCTTGGTTTTGACTTATCTGATGTGCAGTTACATTGCTATATCCTCAGTAAGAACAAGTCAATTGATTAGAAGATGTAGAGGTTGGAGATGCCAGTTAACAGTCCTCAGTTTTTCTTAAACTGCCTTGATTTATCAGTTCTTATCCTGCTGCCAATTTATGAGATAGTCTGCCCAGAAGTTAAAAAACTTCAAAGGGTTCATAGCAATCCTTATCCTAAATTATGCAGAGCATTAAGTTTAATGGACGCTGTGGTTTTAATATTCTATATTTGGGGAAGGGTATTTTACAGTAACAGAGTCAGCTCTTCAACTGTGGACTCCTTCTGAAGACTCACATGCTTTATATCTTTTCACCAGCAACTTACAAATAAAGTGAACTTTACAGTCTCCTCACACATTAACAAATTAACATCATAAAGTGAAAGATTCCAGTCAACACTTAAAAGGAGTGCATAAGTGTTGGCAAGTATTCAATACCTTCTTTTAAAAAAAAAAATGCATTGTAGATGTTATACAGTCAATGTAATTGTTTTTCTCTTTCCTTTACATCAGCGAACAAGAAGATGCCTTTGGGCTCTTTCAAAATAGATTGTTCTGCTTCTGTAATGGGTACCTGTGGGATTGACTGCAGAACAATACTGTATTAGGAGTCATAGGATTTGGGGAAAGCCAAGTAACATTTTCTATTGAGATCAAGATAAAAGAGCCTTTCTTAGAGAAAACGTAGTAGCTAGGTACTTTGTTCAAATAACAAAGCAGGATCATTAGTCTAAAGGAAAAAATAGCACTGTCAGAAATTTAATATATTACACCTTTTAAAGGTAAGTAAGAAGTCAAAACCATTGTCCTAAAAACTCACAAGGCATGCTTTTCTTAGGCTTACACTAGTAACACTATAATTTATCTTCTCTCTCTGCCTCTCTCTCTCTCTCTCTCTCTCTCTCTCTCTCTCTCTCAATTATGGGTGATATAGACGGCCTTAGCATTGTTATTTCCTTGGTCTAATGTCATTAAACTTTCAAGAGTACAAAGGATATGGTGTGACATAAGATCAGGGAAGCGTTGCTTACAATATTGTTTATGGTCAAAGTAAATTAGAGGAAGAAAGAAGCAGGGGTTACTGGGAGCCCTATTCTTTTCCTGTTACTGAAGAGTAATACAGACGGAGGTGGTGATGGTTGAACGTTGGCAGGAAGTCAAGATAGGAAATTAAGACAATTGTAGTAATAAATTGAGATATAATATCTTAAATATTACTAGTATTCTGAGACTAATTTAACTACATTATTCCCCATTTTCTCATTTGCACCATAGAAAGAATAATAATAAGACATTTCTATTATCAGTAAGATTCTTCATGTGACTTTTCTTCCTTCTCCTCAAACCCTTTAACTTGAATAAGGACTTTTCAAATCTTCCAAATGTTGAAATAGGGGATAAGACCTGGACCGAGAAAGGTAAGAATACAATGAGAGGTAATAATCACAGAAGTTTTCATAGGCACCCCAGTCTTAGAATTCAAGTAACCCCAAATATGGGCCTTGGTTAATGTGCTTTGCACTTGATCTTTCTCTCCTCTCCTTTTCCTGCTCCTTCCCTAGCCCCTCCATCTCTCAACCTATCATCCCCCTCCCCTCTCTCTCATTGTTTCTCTCATACTCTCTAATTCTTCCCATCTGTCTGTCTATCTGTCTGTCTGTCTGTTGGTCTATCATTTACATTTCTGTCTTGACAGTCCTTCCCTGATTTGGTCCATAACATAGAATGACAGGTCATAATAAAATTCTAAGCTTATTTTTTAAATTTAAATTTTTTGAAAGATGAGAATGTTATAAATTCCAGTTGCCTCGTGTGTGTGTGTGTGTGTGTGTGTATGTGTGTGTGTGTGTGTAACATGGATTATAAAAGTGAACCTGTAGCGTGCATAACATTCACATTATGAAATCTCTGCAACATTTCAAAACAGACAGTGCACCATGAGGGTTCTCAAAAGGCAATAAACAGGTTAAACGCAAAGGGTTACAAGAGAACTACATGAGAGAGAACTCTAGTTATCAATTTCTGTGGTAGGCTGCATCTGAGTTATGAGACTTGTGAGTAACACAAAGACATGCTCAATGCAGGAGCATTCAATTGTTAATGTGAATGGACTTTAAAGAGTAAAAAATCTAGCAATACATAGTTTGTGACAGTACTGTGTTGGTTTGGTTTTTAATTTAATAATATTTATATTTAAAGGCAGCCCACCTTATTAAGAATTGAAAAAAGTAAGTTGAGGAGTTCCGTGATCTATGCTGAGAGTGTCAAGACAGCTCATATTAATTTTCAAATTAATTTTCAAATTACTATCTCCTTTCAAATTCTGGTGTCAGATTGTATCCAAAATTGTCAGGAATATTGGTGAATATTTTTCTTTGGGAGTAGTAAGATGTTTCATGATGTTTAATGGTGGAATGCGAGTTCTGTGAAGACAATTTCTGAATATTTTCTAGGCCAGAAATCTATGTATTCAAGGATCATGGTATTAACTGACCGAGCATTATATGACAGCCATCTTTTGATTTTTAAGGATGAGTACAAATCTTTCTGTAGTTTAACAGAGCATAGGCAGACAAAATAACAGTAGCTTCTGAGAACAAATACAAGGACAATATATCTAATTGAAGAAGCAACTTGAATTTTAATTGAGGAAGTGTTCTTGGGTGCAGTATGTAACAGTAACCTGATCGCTTAGAAATATCAGTAAAGAGAATGGAAGTTCTATTATATCTCCTTTCAAAATCTGGTGTCAGATTATATCTCATATCAGAAATATTTGTGAATAATTTTCTTTGGGAGTACATAGGAAAAAGAGAATATTGGGAGAAGGGACAAAGAGATCCTCCTACTCACAATCAACTTTATCTACACAGATCTATGCAGATCTCTCCAAGGTGTTGTCCCATGCAACACGGGATCCATAATTATCGAATGTAGACAGGTGTGCGATCAAGTGGTAGATCTATTTTCCTCTGGCTAGTTGAGACATCAGACTTCCTCATTTTCTTGTCTGGCATATTCTAGTCTCTTGGAGCACATGCTTTCCACAGTCTAATAACCAAACTAGAGGATGTATCTACGTATCTAAAACTCCCTGGAGATATTGCTATCACCTTTTCAGCTTCAATCACAAATAAAAAACAGCCTTTTGGAGCTGTTAGTACAAAATAAACCTTTTTCAACCCCACTGTGCCTTCTGTTTTTTCTCTAATTTTATCTGACTTTCATAATGTGACTAAACATTAATACCATGTTTTATTCTGTCCAAAAGATATGTAAAATATCTTTTTCTCTATTTTTTTCTTCTACTGGAAGTACTAACAACATACAAGGTATTTTAGTGGTGTCATTTAACAGGTGGCTCAAGGAAAGTAAGTGCTATTAATTGGGTTCTTACGTTGAGTGAATGTTATGATTCCAAGCATTGGAAAATATGATGACATGTTACTTCACATAGCCTGTGATGCTTTATTAGTTTTAAGGAGTTGATTTCTGTGAGAATGTTTAATAATATGCTATTCAGATGCAAGGAGTTGCTATTCATGTATGTTAATATTATATATATACCTCTTTCCCCAAAATGTCTTTGTGTATGTTATGCAAATGTGGAAATAAAGTGAGGAAATTTTTATTTAAATCAAAACAAGAAAGGCCACTTTAAAATAAAAATCTTAATCCTATTTCTTCTGAAAGTTTTTGTTCTGCATTTATCTGGAATTAACCAGACACCAGGCTTAACCTGTAAAAATTTTGTTCATTCTCTTATTTAGAGCAATCTCTTTCAAAAGTGCAAACTCAAGCTAAAATACAATGCCCTTTATACATCAGCATCTAATCAATGGTTTATGCTTTACTATTTGATTTGTTATGATGTTATGGACAAGGAGAGGGAGATGAATTAAAATCCTCCTCTAATAGTGACCAAAGGTTATTAAAGATTATTTAATTTTCTATTGTTATCAGGAAAACTCTCATGAGTTTGGTAAGACGAACCAAGATGAATTCCCCACAACCCCCATACACTTTCAGGCAATAGCTCTCAGTATACCAAACCAAATCAAACTGCTTTTTATCTTCTCAAAACTCTCATGGTTAGAAGTTCATCTCCAGACATGTTGTTTCCCAGGCTTTTATCTTATTTTATGTAGTAGAGGAGACATATAAGTAATGTCTTTTACGTTACTCTTTACCTGTAGTAGAGCAGGCTATGGTGGTAGTGGACTAGGATATGGAAGATAGGATGGGGCTATGTTGGGGAAAGAAAAGGATTTGCTGATTGCAATGAAGGTGTACATTTGGTTAGGGTTAACTGTAGTGGTTATGGGAAATTACAATGAATTTAAAAATATTAGTGTATAACAGTAATCAAATAATGGACCTCAAAATGGGAAAGTGTTGGTAGAAGAAGCTGGGAACATCTCTATGGCAGTGGCTATGGATCTAGGGGTGGGCTTGGTAGATATGATAGTAGAAGGATTTAAATCAGCAGAAAATTGCTACAGTTCTTAGCCAGAAAGAGAAGTAGGAGTTATCAGGAAAGCTGCAGTTTGCTTTGAAACACTTGTCCCAAATGCATTAGAGGCACTGTAAAAATCTACCTCTGAAGGGGCAATGATTCATAGTCAGAAATGTTCCTGCAGTTTAAAAAGGAAACCCTTCTTGCTCAGGACCATAGACACAGTTTGCAAAAACTACAGCTGTGATTAATGCAATGCATGCCAATTAGTTGTACATTCCTAAGGTCTTTTATCTGTTACAGTTTTTCTTTTTCTATTTCTTTTTATTACATCAGGTATACTTCTCTGTAAACTGTGATAGCAATGCCAAAAATTAAAAAAAAAGTAAGGAGTTTTAAAACTTTAAAAAATAAGATGAATGTAATTTTGTTTATCAAGTTTTATGGCTGTCAAAATTAGTCTTATTTAATCTCATTGTGTAGATTTTATGAAATTTTCTGGAATAGTCTAGAATTCTGTAAATTATCCACTTCAATTGCAAGGATTCGTTTTTACAGGAAATTCCTTTGGATTTGCTATGCTTTAACTAATATCCCTAACATTGGAAGCTAAATGTCTTTTCTGTCTTGCTAAACAAAGGATGTTTCTCTATCCTTCAAATCAACCCAGAAGCTCCTCTAGTGATGTTTTCCTCTTCACTTCAGAATTATTCACAGGAAGGAAAGACAGAAAAAAAAAAAAGAATCAAAATAACTTCCTTCTATTTTGTAGCACAGAATTTAGATTAAATCAACAATATTTTCAATTCATGACTGGGGAATGGCTGCAAATATGAGGATTTGCTACCTTTGCTCTGAGGAGCTGTAAATGGGAACAGCTTTATTCGGGATAATTCCTCTACCTACTTAACACTCCGACAAAATCAAATGACATGCTGGCCCATAAGCCCAGAAATTCTGCCAAGATGATACTAAGGGAATCTCCTCATGAATAACCACGGACCCTAAGATCAGAAGATACATAGGGAGTTCATATAACCTCCTGTTGAAATGCAGTCTTTGAATTTAGTCTTTCTCTTGAATCACTGAAGGTCTCCTTTGGATTCACTTGAAATCAGCTCATCACTGTCAATAGAGGAGCACATACAATCCAGGGACATAATTGAGGGGTGACCAGAATTACTTTCTCATACCTCTGAGCTCAAGAGTTTCTCTTCCGTAAATGACTAATATAAAAAGAGTTGGTGACTTGTGAAATTTTCTATCCTTAAACACAGGATTGTTTCCATAGGTGATGACCCTCCTCTCAGGAGTTCTCGAGGTCCCCAAGTCCCTTGCTTGCTGCAGACTTCTGAACAAAGGTAATTCTTCCATGACTAGAAAACGCCCACATTACCTCCTCAGCACCTAAAGGTCATTTTGTCTTTTATCTTTGAACAGCACACCTGCTTTGGAAGCAAAAGAAATCAGTTTCTTTGCTGCTGATTCATTTCAAAAATAGGAGAAGGAAGAACAATAGGTACATTATGCAGAGTGTCTCTGAAAGGAGAACTTTTATAAATTGGCAATTTAGAAAATCAGTGGGTTGCAGAGGAGACACAGCATCCTCTTTTGAGATTTCAGCAACAGCAGAAGTGTCATTTGAGTACACTGTTTAATCAAACTTCTTACAGGTTATACCCAGTCTTTGCAGAGTTGAGTACTTAAAGTGATGTATTCCACTGTCTCCTACTTCCATGAGATCTAAGATGCTACTTTATCAAGCTCATTTTCAAAGAAGAGAGAGAGAGTTCAAACAGAGAGAGACTGAGAGAGAAAGAGAGACAAAAAGAGAAAGAGAAAGACACCTACACAGAGACAGAGACACAGAGACAGAGACAGAGAAAGAGACACAGAGACAGAGGCAGAGACACACAGAGAGATGGGAGGCTTAGCAGTGCCTCTAAGGTCATGCTGAAAGTTAGTAGTTCATATATATGACCCTATCCCTTTCCTTAGATGCAATGCTTCTGTTTTATTACAAAGAAAGATATGATGCATAGCCCTTACCCCATGTTACTGCTGTACTCTCCTGACTGGTAACAACTACACCGATTTTAGCCACATAGTTAGAAAAGCACATTCTCAGACACCTGCTTCTTAGCACTAGGAAATGACTCCTAATAGATTTGAGTGTGCACTGATAATTCCAGTTTCCCCTTGCTGATGGCTTTTCTAGGGGTAAGCATATAACCCAGTTACAGCTAATGAGAATTGGATGCAAATGAATTGGAGGACTTCTCTCCCTGAAGAAAACGTTACCATTCCATGGTCCTTCAATGCACTTTGTCTGGTGGTAGTAGAATCCTTAGAGCTGTAATAACTGTCTATGTGCATGTGGTAACCAGCAGGGAGATGAAAGCAACCGGGGCCCTTGAGGGTATTTATAAGCTAATATAACCTAGAAACAGTTACCTTCAGACTTCATGTTAAGATAATTAAAAGTCTTTATAATTAAAGTCAGTAATATATATATATATATATATATATATATATATATATATATATATTGTTTAAAGCATTCTTGCTATTTGAGGTAAAATTACATTTTATAAGCAGCATCTTGCATGCCTCCAGAGAAAGCAGGAGTCATCAAGAGTAAACTTCTCCCCACTAAGGTGGTCTTTTGACTGTGCATCATGAAGGACATGAGCTATAGAACAAAGAGCTTTTTTTCAGTGGCCATGAGGAATAATATTGGGGTCTGTAGAGAAGGTAGAGTGTGTGAAGCCCTGTTTGTATAAGAATGAAGACCTCCATTTGGATTTCTAGATCCCAGTTAAAATCAGAAGCTATAGTTTGCAAGTTCAGTCCTAGAGTTTGTATGCTGAGATTGTAAGCAGAGACAGGTGGTTCCCCAAAGGTTTGTGGACCACCTATATTAATGTGCAGTGGCAATGAACAGAAGATTATTTAAAACAAAAAAGAAGGTAAGAACCAACATTTGATGTTGTCATCTTACTTCCAAAGCATGCTGTGGCCCAGTCAGGTTGACACTGATATCGCACACACACACACACACACACACACACACACACATACATACACACACACACATGCACACACACACACATGCACACACACATACAACTGTATGTAAGAGAAAAATTGCTAGATAGTGTATGATAGATTCATTAATGTTTCATAGTAGCTGGAGATCCATTGCAAAAAACACACAGGATCTAATGATCACAGAAATACCTTAAAATGTCCCAATACTTTGCTATAAGTTAGAATAATCAGAAATATCTCCAATGTCTAGCTCCCGGTGTTATGGTATTAACACCCACACAACCTAGCATATATACCCTAGGCAGAAAAAAAAATGACTACTAAAGTTAAAAGTCTTTTGAGGATTTTATAATCTCCAGGCACAGAGAAGCTCAGGCACCTGGAGCTGAAAAGAAAATGAAGAGAAAACCACAGTAGAGTCAGCATTAGAGAAAACAATAACATCACAGATACTGTTCATCTGTAACAGTGCCTTCCACTGCAGTAAACATTTGTGTTTGTCCAACTTAGGGGCAAAATCATAGGTCTGCTAATATTTGAGGAATGGAGTTTTGATATGTTGAGCATCTGACTAGCCATTGGCTGTGGTTCTTGGGAAGGCAGCCTAAATAATGAGTGTAGTGCCCATACAGAACTTCTCACAGGAATGGGAATATGTATGGGTGGGGTGGTAAGGGCTTTGGCTATTCAGGTGGAAGACAAGGAGAGAGAAATGCTGACAAGAAAAGTGAAAGCTCCATCCTTTATCTCACTGATTGCTTTTGGCCCAAAGCCTGACTGATGTTTTATCAATACCTATCAGTATGATTACACATACTTTGGGTCTAAAATTGTTTTCCAGAACTTAGCATCATCCAAAATACAGCAAAGGAAGCGACAGTTTATGACAATCTTAATGCTTTCACATAAAAAGAAAAAAATATAAGCATTTCATCTGCGTGTAACTTGCTTTGGAAGTTAGAGTTCATATAATGAATTCATAAAGAGATTTTGTTATGAGAGGAATAATTTGACCCTAAAATATGAGCCACTTTTATTCACATGATAATTGCCTGGCAGTTTTCAAGGTGTTCTCCTCCTTCTTTATGACTGTATTTGTAATGTTGCCAACAAGCAGGAAGCCTGTACAGCTTGCTCTAGGACTGAAAATTGTGTTGAACTGCTTGTTGCAAAACCAAGGCTGATGTCAGAATCATGTCTCCTATAAGTAGCTCTGGGAAGGCAAAGAATCCTTACATACCCTTTCTCACCTCATCAGTTACATGCCATAATTAAAATACTGAGTAACAAAAAAGAGAACCTCAAAACCAGCATTGTGTTTAGATGTAAATGTTAAGTCTCAACTAAATCATTCTCATGTATCTCCCTTTTTGAACCTCCTGTTTGCCCTGGGTCTAGATAATGCGGATATGATGCATTCAAGGGTCATGTTAAGTTAGTCTTTCTATCCTCATCCCGGTAGTCCAAAATCTTGTCCAAATTCAATGCTCTGAATGACATACTTAAAGAGCATGGAATGAAAGTGATGGGGATTTTAGCTCTTATGTCCAAAATATTTAAACTCTAAAATTATAAATAGCTTTTATTTGTAACATGACAGTTTTCTCTTTACTGCTCATATTATATTTTTGAGATAAAGTCTGCTATATTCTAATAGAGTACAAACTTACAAACTAATTCTAACGATCAGATTTGCTAAAATGCAATTTGCATTGGTGATTTAAGATAAACTTATATTTGTAAGATGATTAGATCAGTGCTGAAAGAGGTACTATTATAAATATATATATATATATCTTAAATATAAACATTTCAAAGGTCCTGACACTAATTTTTATGCATCATTGGTGTTGTTTGAATTATGTCTTATTAAGTCTCTACATTAGATGTGAATTTTCATTTTCTTTTTAGAAGAACAGATGAAAAACATAGATCTGATACTCTACCACCATTAACACAAGTGAATGGCCTTAATTTCTCAATAGAATCATTCAATATTCATTTTTTAATTTCTGCATTTACACATAATATCTCTCTGGAGGCCTCTAACAGATTCTACTGCTGCAATCTTAATGAGAACTATCAAAGGTTACGCTGAGATGATGATCTATACTTAATTCAGAGATTTCCCCAGACATTTGTGCAGTCCGGTCGGAGCTGCTTAGAGACGTTCCGAGTTGTATTGTCTTGAAACATTTATCCTTATTTTAGCTGCATCTTTAATCATTATTAGCATAACCTCTTCATTCTTAAAGTTAGTATTTTGAGAATTAATAAAAAATTTGCAGCCTCTTTAGGGAGTTTAATAACTCTGTGAGGAAGCATAGAGAGATTATTTTTCTCAAATGTGAGGTTTCACAATAATGCCTAGTCATACATCTTTTCAAACTCCAAAATATTCATATTTCTTCATGCAAATTTCAAAGCAATGATTTTTTTACTTGTACAAATGTTTCCTTTCAAATGAGTATAGCAATTTGCCCATTTGTAGGTGACTGTAACAATTTCTTTTAAAAAGTGCATGTATGTGAATGCAAAAATATTGATCTGACAGAAAAAAAGTGAATATAAAAGCTACTACAAGCTAAACTACAAAGTTTTAGATGAGATTTTTATCATCATTTGGAAGTCGTGTGATCTTACTAAAACTGGAAAACTTTGTCATGTATATGTAGCAATGTCAATTCACATCAGCCTTGAACATATACAATAGTCGGTTAATTATAGTAAAAATACCCGAAGTATTTTTATGTTTTTTGCCTTGTTATGTGAGGCATGGAAATAAATTAGACCAGTTTAATATAAGTGGCATAAACTTTAGAGTAATTCTCCATAGCTATGCCTTCTTCTTTAAAATACAACTGTAAGTTTAACAAATTGCTCTACCTGAGAGGAAGCTTCTTGGATCAAAGCCAAACACCTTTGTTGATTGCTCCTTTATACATCATAATAAACTGATCCTCACAGAGTCCATGAATGCATCTAACAATTCTTAAACTTTTTTAAGATGTGAATTTTGTGTTGTATACTTCTGAGTTTTGCTGTTTGATCCTAAGCAAGTTGAACTTCATCTAACAGGTGATTGATTTCCATGTAGCACATTTTGATTTAGTAACATGTTTAGACTTTTCCTAGGAGGTCTTTGGTGTCATTATATACAGTTATCTGAGTCCATATTAATGGTTTGGTTTCATAGCAAATGTTTACATAGGCTCTTTTAGTTGGAGATTGCTCTCTCTCTCCTCCAGTCAAAGGTAATGTGAATTGTCTGTGCTAGTGACTCATTGAAAGTTTTCTTCTATTGTCTACTGACCATGTTCTTTCTAAGAGATGCTGCATTCAGAATCTAAGAAGTTTAACTCTGTGCATCTACAAATGAAATGCATCTCAGGACAGAGAGTTCTTTACAATGTGTAAGATGATTTCCCTGTGTGCTTAACCATTTATACTATAGTAGTGAACCTTATTCAAGTTTTATCTTCTGTGGTTTCCATTGCCCACATTCAACCATAGTCTAAAAGATTAAATGGAAAATTAGAGACATGAACAATTTTTGTTTTAAATATTTTTTATTTGCTTTATTTTCATATTAGGCAAATTACCTTCTTACTGTATCTACCATTGATTAAAGCATCCAAAATGTGAAGAAAATATATTATACACCATTTGTCATACTCAAGGAACATGTAAAGCTTAGGAACACAGTACGAGTAACACATCTTTTCTCTGAGCAATTAGAAAAGTCTCTACAAGTTAGGCTATTTATGAGGTTCAAGGAAAGGAATAAATAAAACCTTCATCCTGGAACACAGGAGAAATGCATTTTAGGAAATTTGAGAAATAAAACAATAGTCATAATTTCATGGTAGAACACCCTAGCAGGCTAAGTTATTGCAGCCACACCTGACCATATATGTATACGATCCATTTTTACCACAGAGAGAAAGAAAAAAGCTGACTCCCTCTGATATCGATATGTATGCTGAGGAACACATGCTCATGCACATACACAAACATATACTGCACACAAAATAAATGGATAAAGAAATAAAGAAAGAATGAACAACAGAAAGAAAAAGTTAAAGACCAAATCACACCGTTTAAGGTACTAGTATATTAATATGAGCAAAGAACTTGCAGTCAGGGTTCAGAGAGAAGTCTCACAGTGAAAACAGTTTGTCCCTGTGAGGGATGCTGTGCTATCTACCTAAGGACTGGGGAATGAAAGCTATTATCCAGCCAAAGAATGTAATATTTCCCTTAGTTTTTCTAGTTCAACTACAATTTCTAGATTATCTTAATGGTAAAACTCTAAATAGTTAAAGAGTTGCTAAAATTCTGATAATTTATTATTATATCTAGCTTCTATACTAAAAGTTCAGAACTTGGTTTAAGATTGTGGTCTTCTGGATATATCTATATAGAAACATGACTTATTTGAATTATTGACATTAAGTTTCCTAAAATACGGATGGTCCATGTGATGGAATAAACCATTTTTGATAATTATAGTTCACAGAGGACTGGATCTTTGCAGAAATGATACTTATGGCCACCATGGTCTTGGTAAATTATTAAGGAATGTTTTATTCACATATATTATTTAATTGCTTATATCCAATAGTTTTATAGTAGATTTATAGTAAATTATACAACATAGTTAGACTCTTATAATTTTAGAACATGTTCTTAGGTTTTTCATGTTAAATATCTAATTAGCAGCTATTGAGGCCTAATAAACCACCAAGCTATTATTGGCTTAATCATGTTACCCATTAATTACTGTAGATTCAGCAGGTCAAGTAGGTAGTTCTTGTCATATGTGATAAAACGAATTATCAGTGAGACTCAATATGTGCTGTGGTTATCGTTGGATCGATTAGTTAGTTTCTGTGATTCTGGCTGTGTACTAGATAATTGGACCTGACTCAATCTTTCTTCCTGCAGGAAGTCTCATTCTCATGGCATGTCATGGTATTCAACAATGCAAAGCATAAATTTGTCTGGTCTCACAAGAGCAACTACATGAGGTGACATCTGCCTCATTCTTTTGGAGAGTACAAACAGATAAGTTTCAGACTGTGTTGACAGAGGAACACACACTCACTCTTGTTGGGAAAGATGGAAAATCTGCACTGAAAAGGCTTTACTACTGAAAGTGAGGTAAGAGTGACTGGTTTTGTACTTTCTCAAATCAGTACAAATATGTGGCTTTATAGCTATTATTGGCATATAGCATAACAAAGTGATGAGAACAGCTCTGAGCATCTCACAAAGAATAAAGTTGTCCCAACTTTTTATATCTTGCTCCCTGCAGGCATCGAGACAGACCCTATTTTCTTCTCATAATTATAATGCAATTTACTGAGATTGTTTTCCATCCCAAACTTTCCCACTCTTTAAACATGGTCAGATGCCAATTAATTATCTTAATCTTCTCTCTCCCTTTACATCAAACTGAGTTCTAAATTGACATCTTTTTTAGCTGGATGGTTGGAACTATTCCCTCAGAAAATAAGGCTTGGGTTAATCTCAGCCACTTGATTGCCCTTTTCTCCAACAATCCAGATGGCTTTATTCTGTATTCCTCTGATAAAATTGAGGTTTTCGTACTGGCTATGGGAGGACAGCAATATTAAGATTGACTCATTGTGAGTTTTATTGGTTTTATGTGATAATTATGTTTTTATCTATTAGTGTTTCTAACCAACCAGATCAGCCTCCCAAATGTGATAAAGTCAGTTAAGCAAAGCACTGTGATCTATCATAATCATCTGGAGAACTTTTCCTTTCACTCAGTGTTTCTCCAAGTAAGCCTTAAATTGAGGCTTTAAACAATATATACTTTCTTATTTGGTATATACATTGAGACCTATTAATCATATACTAGAGAGACATGCTTTTATTACAGAACCAAGGGAATGTAGGTGTATATATACTCATTTCTTGCCTTCAGAGACAGTCATTTTAGAATACTTAGAGAGTTTAAGATGAGAGTATAATAGTCTGTAATCTGTCCCTTCATAAAAGTAATCTTTAAAGTAATATAATCTAGACAATTTAGCAACTACAGACTCTACTAGATCATTAACTTTCCAAAATGTTCTATTAATCTTGATGCACATGTGGGCAATTTTGTGAGCAAATGAAATAATACTAAAAAGTAAAATTGTAGAAGGAAAATAAAATCCATGCCTTAAAGAACGTATGCTTCTGGTAATGATTTAAAGGATGCAGGCCAACCAAAGCCTTTATCATCTCAAGCACTGAGAAATGCTGCAGAGTGAGGAAAAACATAGATAGTAGCTTTTGTATTATATGGCATAAAGTAACTGTGTTGGACATTTTGTCACTGGGACAATATCTACTATCAGCAGCAAGATGACACAGTAACAAGCAAGGTCAACAGGGACAAAGGAGCAGGGGTCTGACAGATCATATGTCATCCTCATCAGAACCAGAGAGAGAGAGAACAGCAAATATAGCCAGACTAGAAAACCTTAATGAAACACCTTGTCCAGAAAGTTTCTATCTTCTCAAGGTCCATACACTTCCTAAACACTGCTGTCAACTAGGAACCCAGTTTTCTAAAGTAACAACCTACTGGGAACATTTGATATGCAAACCAAAACAGCACCTAACATGTTTGAGGCTTGCTCATTCAGTCTAGGTAATTCTGGGATAAGAGGTTGTTCTGGATTCCCTGTTGGCCAAGAAGTTATCTCTGATGATCTTGGCTAGATCTCAGATGTAAAGGATAATTGTTAGGACTGCTGAGTTCTCACTACTCTCCACCTGACATACAACTGTTATTTTGTTTTCTTTTCTTTTGTTTTTGAATTGATATTGTCATTTCTGTTTTTGTTTTCTTAGCACAGGCAAGCTTTCAAAACAGGACAGAAGCAGCAGACAAAGACAAGTCATTCCAATGTCCCATGTCAAAGGATTTTATTAATGAAGGTTATATGGTGATTCCATTTTATATAATTATTTTACTTTTTATTCTTATTCATATTATTTCTTTTCTTTCTTTTTTTTTTTATATATATAAGACTCTTGAGTGTGTGAACAAATATGTCTTTGATTCTTGATTCTTGTGCTTTCTCTTAGGGCTCTTCTTCTGTTGCTTTCTCTTGGCCAAGTTCAATGTGAGATGAGTTTAATTTTATCTTATTATTTTATTTTGTAGTAGTTTTTTTTAACCTTTAGAAGCTTATTCTTTTCTAATGAGAGACAGTAAGATGATGGGTCTAGAGAGAGGGGAAGATGAGAAGAAACTTTGAGGAATAGAGGGAGGAAAAACCATAGTCCAGATATATTATGTAAGAAAATATTCTATTTTCAATAAAAGGAAACAAAAATGTACTCAGTAAGAATAAGCCCTAGTCCAAATATATTCAGCGCAGATTATTCCAGATCTTCAAAAAGGAACTAACATCAATACTCTACAAATTATTCCATAAAATAACAGTGGGAGGGACATTTCCAAACACTTTTTATAAAGCCAGGATTACCCTAACTCAAAACCAGACAAAGATCCAACAACAAGAAGAAAATATATTAGCCAGTCTTACTCACTACAAAATGTAATTATCTGATTCACAAATAAGAGAAGCACATCCTTTTCAGACTGGAGAAATGGAAAACAAACTCAAGCATCTTACTGATTTGATATAAAATTATTTCAAAGTGTAATATCTGGGCATGGTGGTACACAACTTTAATCCTAGATTTCAAGAGAAAAAGACAGGCAGTTTTCTATAACTTCCAGTGTCAGTCTGGTTGACATAGAGCATTCAGGGTGACAGAGTGAGACTTTATTTCAATAAATTATTATTTAAACAAACAAACAAATATTTACCTTTTAAAAAGTACATTTGGTACATTTGTTAACTTTGAGATATAGTTTTAGTAGTTCAGTTTGGTATACTTTTGGGAATTCCCTTAAGTAAGAATTAGTTACGCAATCAGTATCATAATTACCATCTTATTAGGCTAAGAAAATAATAGCACATTGCAAAACAGTTTCAAATGTATTTTTTTAAGGAATAAAAAAGTGATTAATCTTAGCAAAACTTCTGATCTAAAAGAAAGTTCACCTTCAGGTTTCAAGTAGGTATATCTGAATACGCTCAGAATAACTGCTGATATTTAATAATTACAGTATAATTCTCTATATTCACATAGCACTTTCAAAAATGTAAATTAATTGGAGAGATATGAAACTAAAGCTGTGAGCCAAGGCAAGGCCCAGGGAATATAAAATACTCCTCTTGGTCCTCAATGTGATCCTTAATTTTTACCCTACTTCAGGGACATCATTTTAGTCCTGTAGTATCCATGCAGTTTATCAGGATATAATTACTGATTTTCTCATTTTAAATATGAGAGGACAGAGGCTCTAAGAGGTAAGTTCACATATTCTGTCCTGTGCTGTGTTATGCAACACTAACATTGAAAGCTGACAGTATCTGAATTAAGTTGTGCAAGCCTTGTGTAGAAAGACAGCCAATAGTAACTCTGGCTGGGTCTTAAAGGGAACAATTAGTGAAATTGTTTCCACTCTGACAAATTGGTTACAATAGTAACAAATTTATGATTTGTAACAATTTAGTAAAGTCATGAGAAAACCAGGTCAATGAGGTAAAACATTACTTCACTCTTGAACTTTCAGCTGTCATCTGTTCCTATCACATGACGAGTTGAAATTCTCATTTGTGAGAGACAAAGACCCAAATGACCATCTCTGGACATCAAATAAAATGTTCAGTACCAGGTTTGTGTTACTTTTAATTAAGACATTGACCAGAGGAGTTACAGGGAACCTCCCAACATTGCTGGCTGTTGAAAAGACGACCAGTTGTACTCCATTAACTGAAAGCAAAGACCCATTGCCGAATACAACACTTACACAACTCATTGCACATAGAGAGGCAGAGCTGGTGTCTATAGAGAACCTTCAAGTCTATTTTCTAGAGTGTTTTGTACAGGAAGGTATTCTGGATGCTACTAAAGTAGGAAAATAAACACCATCCAGCCACCTGCTCATCTATTTTGGGTCCTATCTGCAAGATATGATTCAGCAATGGTGTCACAGTGCCTGTGGTAATGAGTTTGCAACAAACAGCTGACTTGAGTGAAGGCCTACTCCAAGAGATGGAACCCATATCAAATACTGCTTAGGTAACCAAGAGCCAGAGACTAGATAGCTATAGCTCAAAGACTTAGAGTAAAGCCAAATACTACTGTTCTAAACAATCAATCGAACAAACAAATAAACAAACAAAAAACTGTAAATAAAATGACTTCTTCCTTGCAGCATTCTGCCATACCCATCGATCAGTGCCTCAGTCAGCCATTATTAGAAAAGCTTCCTTCTGCAGCAGATGGGAACAGAGACTCATAGTCAGACACCATGTAGAAAGGGAAAGACTTAAACTTTCATCCCCAAACATGGTAAATCCATACAATCCTTCCTGTCAGAACTCTGGGAGCCCCTCAGAAGAGGAAGCTAAAAGAGAGTAAGAGCCAGAGAAGATGGAGAAAGAACATCAAGGAAACAAGGTCTAAAATCCATAAGACCTAAGCTCATGTGACTCACATAAACCAAGGCAGCATACACAGGCCCTCCACAGTCCAAAAGGAGAAGTGGACACATGCAAAGATCCCTAATCCAGAAGCTATCTCCAATTGATAAGCACTTTCAATTGATTTTTTTTCTTACTTCCAAGGGAGTCTCACTAGGGAAACAGACTAAGGGTACTTTCCATGCACTACATCAGATGTTTTCTGTTGCAAAAACCAATTGAAGGGCATAGTTGGAAGTTCTTCTCATGATACCATGTCAGGGTTTTCATTTATTTTTAAAATTTACCTCATTATTTTTCTTCTTGTTTATTTTTATTTCCTTCTTTACTCGACAGGTCCTTTGCATGTATATTTTGACTTCCAATTTCGTGTTCTTATGGGAGTATCCAAACAATTGTGTATCTGTTTCTTGTACCTTCTTTTGGGCTCTGTTAGTTTGCCTTGCTCTAGCCTAATGGGTTGATTTTTAATTTATCTTATTATATTATATTAATTTTATTATTATCCCTTAGATGTCTTTTTTTCCTAATGATAGATGGAAAAGGTGTGGATCCTGATGGGAGGGAAGGCATGAGGAAACTGGAAGGAGTAGAGGAAGGCAAAACAGTATCTAACATATTATGTGATAAAAACCACTTACTTTCAATATCAAAACAAGAAAAAGAAATTCCCACTTATTCTTGTTAGTGGAAGGTCTTTTTTCTTGTCCTGTAATATAGTGAGAAGAAAATAAGTATGAATTTTAAGTCATGTGGAACATTTTGTTATAATCCTCTGTATATATTTTGAGACACTGTACAAATAAGTCAGACATTCTGTTTTTTACTCCAAAGAACAAGAAAGCTAATTTATGTTAAAAGTAGAAATTGCATTAGATTCCAAGACTGCCTATGAACAGCCTCTAGTTCTGCCCATAGGGAGGATTTTCCTTATTACTGTCTTCCAGAACCTCGGCTCGAGCCAGTGAGAATAGAATGTAGTATCATTAACTTTTTAGGTTAACCTTTTAGTTTTCTTAGGAAAGCCATTTTTTAAATGAAAATTTTACTTTTTCTTGTTTCTCCAACTGAGACTCAATGACATATAAGTTCAAAGGCACATGTTGAGGAAAGGTGTCATCTTAACAATGTGGAGTGATGACACAGAGTATCTTTTGTATGGCTTATTTACTGTTTCTGTAGCTGCTTTGGTGTCATGTATAGCTCTAACTACAAAGATAAGGCCTTGCTCTGTATCTGAGTAGTTCTCCTAGATAGACTCATCCCTCTTTTAATTGTATTCTGAAGACCTAAACGCCAATGTCACCATAGGTAGAGTGACGGTCTTTATGTTACAAAGACATATTCAAGTTCATAAAGGTGAGGCATTAATTTCATAGGATTTGCATCCATATATCAAAAAGACTGGACAAAAATGTCTGCTCTCCCATTCCCATGAACACACTGAAAAAATAGGCAGGTGAGGATATAATCTAAACCTGGTTACCCACAAACCAGGAAGAGTTGGTATCCAACTCAACCTTGACTGCCTCTCCCTTCTCTAACTCTCAGGTTCTGGGACATGCCACTGTGCCTATTTGTACGTGAGAATCTACTCTGAGGTCCTAATGCCCATGGAGTAGCTTACTACTTGAGCCATCTCCCTAATTCTATGAGAAGGTATTTTTAGTAAAATATTTACTGAATCCTATCTGAACTCAGTTATGTGAAGGCATTACTTACATTCCAACAGAGTACTGCTTTCTTCAAGAGAAGAATTTTAAGCACCATTTTTTAGAACCCTCTCAGATGTGGTATGAGCAGAATTAAGGAGGCTTATGAGCTTTCTTTGAAAGTATTTAATTCAGTGTCTTAGATACAATACTACATTAATACCATTTCTTAATGGTGATCAAATATTCTAAAACAGCAAAATCAATGTGCCATTTAATATTTTTGTTCTGTAAAACTAAGTGTACTAGATTTCATAGATATAGAATGTTTAAGTATCAAAAGTGTCTTCAGTTTCTCTTTACAACATATTAAAGGAGGTTGTTAAGTCTTGATGGTGTTTCTGTCATTTTGAATTTATTCAAACCTCACTTTGAATCTGCTACTTATAATTATTTTAAAATTATTTTATTTCTTTCCATTCCAAAATTTGCTCCTGTTCCCTCTCCCCCTCCTAGCTTTATTCACCCCATCCCTCCTACCTATTGCCTCTGAGAAGATGCTCCCCCACTCACCCACCACTCTCAGGTACCCACCCATCTCCACCTCACCTCTTAGCATCCCCTTTCCCTGGGGAATCAAGTTTCTACAGGATTAAGTGCATCATCTCCCACTGAGACCAAACAAGGTAGTCATCTTCTACATATGTGCCAGGTACATATTGTTTGGTGGCTTAGACTCTGGGAGCTCCAGGGGTCCAGGCTAGTTGACAATGTTGTTCTTCCTATGGAGTTTCCATTCACCTTCAGTCTTTCCCCTAACTCTTCCATAGGGGTCTCTGTCCTAAGTCCAATGGTTGGCTCTACGTCTCTGCATCTGTCTCAGTCAGCTGCTCGTATAACCTCTCAGAGGTCAGCCATGTTCTGTCAGCAAATGCTTCTTGGCCTCAGCAATAGTGTTGGGGTTTGGTGTCAGCACATATCGATCCCAAGTTGTGCTGGTCACTGGATGGTCTTTCCTACTGTCTCTGCTCCATTTTTTTGTCCCTGCACTTCCTTTAGACAGGAACAATTCTGGGTCAAGAATTTTGAAGATGGGTGGGTGGCCCCATCCCTCCACTGGGGGGCCATGACAATCTACTAGAGGTGGTATCTTCAGATTTCATCTCCTTACTGTTGGGCATTTCAGCTAATGTCATTCCTATTGAGTTCTGGGAGCCTCTCACATCTCAGGATTCTGGGACATTAGGATTCCCCAGGCCTCACCCCCATTGCTGTATATTTCCCTTCATTTTCCTGGCTCTCTGCATTTCAAAATACAGAAATGTAATTCCTTCCCTCAGCATACAGTCATTTTATTTCCCACACAGTCTGTGAATTCTTGCCTACATTTTAATCATCTTAAACATGGGAGACCAATAGGCATCGACCTTCATTGTGGGCTTTGCTGCAGTTGTTTTCCATAACTGTCCTCTGAAGAAGTCTTGTGTATACAGAACAAGGCTCCACAGCCTCACTATGTACAAGAAACCGCTAGTAGTTTCTTACATCCATGAATGTTTTTGCAAAGTTATAATCACTTAGCTTTGACTTTTCTCCCTGTGACTATCTAATTCCCCACTGAGAAGCACAGACATCAGTGAACTCAGAGGACCTAGACTTGGTCCCCAAGAAGCACCACGTGCACACATGGCTCTTTTACTATACAGCTTAAAGATTAATTACCAGGTCAGCCTCAGGGAGCTCTGCCCTGTCCACAGACCTTGCATATCCTTTTCTAACCTACTGGGTGAATTGCTTCAAATTGATGCTCTCATATTTTTGTTTTGTCTTGCTTTGCTTTTATTTTGTTTTTATTCCATAAATGTTAAAGTTTTATTATTTTGTTTTTCTTTTCCTTAGCAATGGGCAGGAACTATTCTGAAACACAGATACAGACCCACTTTACTGAAGATTCTCACTGGCGTTGTTAGTAACTATTTATGGCAGGGTAAGGTTTTGCATGATTAAAGTGCTGCTCATTTTTACAAGGAAACTTTCCCAGAAAATTATAGCAGTAATAGCCTAATTTTCTCTCCTAATTTGGCTCATAAATTCATACCTGTAGCATGCCAGGGGTAACTATTCAAATGTTGTATCTACTTTACAGAATGCTAATATTCTGTGATAGCTATTCTTATTTTATAGAAGTACAGAGCACGAAGACCCTGCATAGTCACAGACAAGTAGCTGGGAGAATTAGTTGTGACTTTCAACATTTAGATAAAAACTATGATACTTGATTTACATGTGGTGATTAAGACTAGGTTTGAAATAGGTGATGTTTTATTAATGTCTCTATCTTACCTTTAATTAAAGGGTGCAAACAGAAAATAAAAATTCCTTTTTCTTGTCATGACATCTGGGTTAACACACACACACACACACACACACACACACACACACTAAACACGAAGAATGTAGTCTCATGGTTGTGATTTCAATAAAATTCATTTAGATATACACAATGTTGTAAGTACAGCTTCACAAGGTGTACTTTATATTATAAAAGATAAAATAGTCTTGTCGAGAGGATAATATTATGTTAACATGTTAACAGTGCATTGGTTTCAAGCTTATACAGATAGAATCCCTTCTGGGTTTGAGTTAAGGAGGCTTCTCCTTATACAGGAACACAAAATTGCTTTTCTCCCACTCAAAGTGGAGAGCAATCCGTGTTTAATTTAGCGGCATCTGTGGAAAGAAAGAGTAAAGGTTTAAGTATCAAAACAACAAACATCTGAAACTTTTCCCATTAATAGCATGTTTTGTGATGTGGGAATAATTAAAAATATTAGCAATTCTGATATTGCCAATGCAACTGTTTTGTCTTGACCCTACTGTTGGGAACATGCCCGGCACTGTGGAACAAAGCCCCATGTGTCGTGTCTGTCCCTGGGCTCTGCAGCTCTGGGTGGAACAGGACATGCGGGAAGTGGCTGAGCATCTTCCCACACAGTCCAACAGGCAGGTAGGGGGCAGTGGGAAGCCTTTGCGGGCCCTGCCCGTGGGTGGGGGAGGGGGCCATTCCTGAGGAACATGTGGCAGCCTTCTCCATGGATTCTCTAGCCCAGCAGGGGCACCAAAGTCACCGCAGGGTGTTGGAGACTGATAGCTAGAGTGCAGTTAGGGTTCCTGCTGGACTGGGTCTCGGCTACTTTGGGCACCAGGCAAACTGCTTAGGCTTGGGTGAATGGGTACTGTCTAGGAGCGCTCAGATTCCCTTGGAGGTGAGAAATTAGCCTCTGCTCATTAATCGAGGGCCGGATCCCTCACTTCCCACAGCGGGTCCAGATGAAGAGACAGTCTATAATTATAAGACATTTATTTTCATCATGTGGAAAGTGACATGGATGGAACTGTACCTCCGCAGTCTCTCAGAGAGGAGGGGCAGATATAGTACTGGGAAGGGGCGTGGCTAAGCCTCTATGTGTCTCACTAACATGGGGATGGCTTGTGGCTGTGTGGCCACGCCTCCATCTGGGCGTTATATGTGACTGTGGCTGGAGCCAAAAGCCTCCAGGATCCTGGCACAACATTGCCAGTCTCTTGCGAATTACTTCTCCGGGTCTCCCAGAGTTTGCCTGTGCTCAACCAGGCCAGGCAGTGTGCCAGACTGCCTGCCAGATCACTACCCCACAGGAATAATTAAAAATATTAGCAATTCTAATATTGCCAATACAACTGTTTTGTCTTGACCCTACTCCTGTTCCCTCTCTCTCTCTGTTTTGTGCCAATAATTGAACTCAGGGCCTAGTCATACTAAGTTTCTCTTTCCTATTATCCATCACCTTCAGCACAATGGGTGTTCACGATATGAATCCTGAGTAGGTTCTTAAGCTAACCTTAAAGATTTTCTATGCTTTCTAAAATGAAACTAAGTCTTGCAAATAAGGAGGACAATCTAGTAAAGATTTCCGTGAAAAACAGAGTATTTATGATGGTAAAAACCCCACAGAAGCTACAAAATCATCTGTAATTTTTAAAATTAGCCATTCTCAGCATTTTCTGTAAATGTTTATATAACAGATAGCATGTTTATACTTTCTCCTAAACAGCCACTTTTGTGGCGTTTAACATTAGAAATGCCATTTGATAGCAGAAAGTTTCAGCCTAAGCCTATTACTATGTATCCTTTTATAATTTCAGTGAATAATTGCACATTACTACTTGAGTGATTGGGATCACTCTTTGGGGGTTATGTAGTTAACATTCTAATGTCCAGGGTGGGAAACTCCAGTGATACATTTAGTGTTCATTGTTTTCAAGTAATCTGTATTTCTGATATTTGCTATTCCTATTTGATGTGGTAGCCTATGCATTAATAAAACCTTACTTGTATTAGCAAACAATGACAATGTTTATCTAATATTTAATATACCTAATTTTGCCATCAAGCTTGCATTGGAAAAAAAATTTAACATGAGTACCACTATTATAAGTAAATTACTCAAATTTAGTATTAATTGCTCTGTTTGGAATTAATGTACCCCATGAATCACAGTTTGAATTCACAGATCTATCTGTGGGAATCTTTGGTTATCACCCATTCCTTCCTATGAAAATTCTGAGTTTAAAATTATAATATTTATTGCCCTCCTGTATTTCAGCTCTTACTTTTATTGCAATCTCTACGCTTGAAAACATTTTCTAAATATCATTAGAACACTCAACAAATGACAGACTTGTCTCAAGGTTTTGGTCAGGTCACCTTTTAGCAAAGACAATTTTTTTCTTGATTTATATACTTTATCTTTTCTCCCTTACTAATTTTCCATATTCATGGTAAATTAACATATAGTTCTTTTTTGTTTGTTTGTTTGTTTGTTTTGTTTTTGTTTTTGTTTTTCGAGACAGAGTTTCTCTGTGTATCTCTGGCCGTCCTGGAAGTAACTCCGTAGACCAGGCTGACCTCGAACTCAGAAATCCACCTGCCTCTGCCTCCCAAGTGCTGGGATTAAAGGTGTGCGCCACCACTGCCTGGCAACATGTAGTTCTTAAATACATATTTTATCATGTCAAGAAGTATCAGGAGTATTAAATATATATATATATATTTCAAAGTTTTGAATTTTCTCTTTGGTTCCCAACTATATTATGTCCATAATTTTATAATGGGCTTGTGCCAACATGTGAATCTCTTACCCCTAGCCACAATACTACATCTTAGGGTTTTACTGCTGTGAACAGACACCATGACCAAGGCAACTCTTATAAGGACAACATTTATTTGGGGCTGGCCTACAGGTTCAGAGGTTAAGTCCATTATCATCAAGGTGGGAACATGGCAGCGCCCAGGCTGACATAGTGCAGGAGGAGCTGAGAGTTCTACATCTCTTCTGAAGGCTATTAGCAGATACTGGCTTCCAGGCAGCTAGGATGAGGGTCTTAAAGCCCACACACACAATGACATACCTACTTCAACAGGGCTATACTTTCTAATATGCAGGTGCCACTCCCTGGGCCAAGCATATACAAACTGTTACACTTCTCTAATACTCTGAGAAGAAAAAAAAAATTGCATTATAGTTGCTAAGCACAGTACCACACACTTGAATTGCATGACTTCATCTTGACCTTTCTTCCTTTCTATATGACGACTATAAGATGGTGTCTACTAAATGACACTACTTTAGTGAATTACAGAGCAACTGCACTAGAATTGCTAAATGGATAGGTATGTCATTTATGACAATATTCTCCACCAGAGGAGTCATGGTGCTAGCTATTTCTGCAATTTAACAAGTTAGTTAGTAGAGAACTACAGTTTTGTTCTAATTAAACAAACAAGTGACACCTTAATATGCAAACAAATGGCTCCTCTAGTCTCTATTCTCTCATACCATTTCCTAATTTTTTCTAAATCAAACCTGTTGTCAGGTTTAAATTAGCTTTCTTGGTTGAAATCTGCAGTCCTAATTTGCAAATTGAAATCCATCCAATTAAACAATAGATTGCCTGGAATTAATGGTAATTGAATAATCTAAATTAAATGGGAGAAATTGTGGACAAGTGAAGAGGAAAATGCACATAGCACAATTTAAGCATGAAAAGTCACATGCATTAAAAAGACCAGGGAGCCATGGTTCCTGAGATGTAGCTATAGCCACAGATATCTTTACAGGACTCTGCACTGACTGGAAAGTGAGTACCTTAGTAGTTATTGAGGCAACTCAAATTGAGATGGCTACTAGGGCCCTCTGACAGGAATGTATTGACTTTCTGTTGGTTCGTAGAACATGGAAAAATATCCCCATGTTACCATTAACCACATAAATGTGACAGAAAAGAATTTGCCACTGCCATGTATTCTAATACAGCTCCATCAAAGGGTCCAAGTGTCCCTTTTCTGCTGTGATGAATAGCTCAGACTCAGGAAAATAACTGTGTGGCTGAAGCTTATGTTGATTTGTTGTTGCCTTTAGAGAGAACTATAGAAATTCGGTACAGTTCTTGCATGAGCATTGCTGGGTCAGTAGAAAAATAACTAAAAGAAACTTAGCTTTTGAAAAAGGCATTTCTGACTACCTAATAATAGATGGTCTGTGAGTAAAGCAAGGTGGCATGTAGGTGTCATCAATTATGGAAGAAAAGAGAATACCACCTAGTATTCAGTTTGAGAGTAGCATGGGGCAAGAACTACCTTAATGTGGCACAAGATGTTGTATTAAAATGCTGAGTTCTCAAAGAAATTCTACTGAGAGCTACCTTCTCAAGACACAAATAGCTTGTGAGATCAACAATAAAATGCATTGATCAGGTGCTGTTAGAACCTCTTAGGAACAGACATATCAAGCTCCTGTCAGCAAGTGGGTGGAGGAACACCCTCTGAGGCAAAGGGGAGGAGGGAGAGAAGATATGAGATGGATAGTTATGAAGGGGGGGATATCATTTGAAATATAAATGAATAAAATGATTAATAGAAAATGCAGCTAGTCTAAGTTTTTACTCTGTTTATAATATGTACCAGGGTGAATATCCCTTGATATAGGCACCGGACTTTGGATATCTATCTACTGAAAATAAATGCCCATATCTTTATCATCCAGTTTATCTAGGAACTGTACAAAAAGAGACCTGACAGCATGCAGTATTTTTATGGAATTTGTATGTAACTCAAATTGTATGTAAAATGCATTGCATTTTAAAGACTGAGTATTGGGAAGGAGAAGTGTCAAAGCAGGAATCACTGCCAGCTAGTTTCTGATGCTCAAACAAGCTGACCAAGTGTTACACTTCAATACAGCAAGCATTGAAGCTGACCCATCAATACAGCAGGCAGAAACTTCTTTCTAATGTAAATTTCCGATTTCCTCAACAGATTTTCCTCAGCTTCTGTTTCATGTTCTTTTTATCTTCCTTGATTCCTTGAATGCTAACTCCTTGCATGGTATTTGAAATGTATATAAAAATTTAAATTTGGTAGTACTGCAGAAGCAGGTTTCCTGTTCAGACATTTCAGAATCTTCAATTCTATGTATTTTTTAGTTCATCTTTAAAGTAGTCATTTTGACTCTATTGCCTTTGATTTATGTAACTACTTTAAACTGCATCTATGTAACACAAAATGTGACTAGATCAGTGTAATTGTAGAAACTTGAAGTCTTTTAAGAAATGGTTTGACATCATGTTGCTATATCTGTCTTCTCTATCTTTGGTTGCATTTTTGTTTCCAAATTATAACGTGGAGCTTTCCTAAATAACCATGATATTTCCAGATTTCCCGCCAGTCTAATGCCACAATTAACTTCTTTATTTAATCATCTTCCACCTCTGTGTTTGAGAAATTTTAGTTGCAAAATTGAACTTAATTATTATCCATTCCAATCCTCACAAACCCATGTTACTGATAGAATTATCATCTTCATTATTGATAAAAAGATAGATGTTGATATTTCCTTCTCTCTATCCTAAAGAGTTTTATTTCATAGAATAATTTTACATAATTAATAATGCAGTTTGATTAGCTTGGATATATAGAAACCCACATTGCATTGTTTACCACAGTCAAACTAATACATCCATCAGACAGCTAGCAAAATGTCTTTATGTATCTTTGCATTTTGTTTTATTTTGCATTCTTTGGTAAGTATACCTGAAATGAGATTTGCTCTTAAACTGTTCAAGTGTATAGTTCGACATTGGTACTTATAGACAATGCTTTTTACAAAACATTTTGGTTAAGTTTTGTATTCATTGAACAACAAATTCTCGTTTAGCTTACAAGAAAATATAAAATTCAGTAAGTGTATATAATGATGTCTAATACCACTAATTGCAGAGTAAATATGAATCACCTCTGTTATAACCACTATAAAAATAAAAATCAAGATAAAATAAACAAAAACCCATGTGTTGGCCAAGGAAAGAATGAATTGAAACCTTAGTATAAGGCTGTTGGACTGTAAATGCCACAGAAGCTATTAAAAACACTTAGAGGATTTTCAAAAACCTAAAAACAACTTGATGAAGATACAAAGATACAGAGTGATTGAACATTTATTATTAAATTTATTTGTTTTCTTCATTATTTACTTAACGAAACATATGATACATAGTCTAGTCCTTAAATACTTCATGAATTCATCCAATTATTTAAAAAATCATGGACATTTTACTAGTTGAGTCCCATTTTTAGCATTTTTTCCAGAATTATTTTATCCTTTATTGTATTAATGTACTCTTGTTGTTGCAATAAAACTCCAGAAATGAGTAAGCATGATGAAAGAAGTATGTTTAGCTCACAGTTTATGATGTCCAAAGGCACAGGATGTATTCAAGTGTTTCTGTATATCATCACAATGGTGGGGGTTTATGCAAAATAAAGGATACACTGAAAACCAAAAACCCAAATAGCTTTACAAAAACCAGTTTTATAATAACCAAAATCAAGTTTTACAATATAGTACTCCCTCAAAAACTAATGTTTCCATGATGACTACATTTTTTTTCCTTTTTGAGATCCTTGCACTCAGTCCTACAAGTTAAAAATTTCAGTGCCTCCAAACTTCCACAGTGAGCATCAAATCTATTCATAAGAACCCTTTTGGGAACAAATCTCACACACACACACACACACACACACACACACACACACACACACACACAGCACCAACTACTTGAAATCCTCATCACAATTTTTTTTTTCAGTCAAAGTTATTCTACTGGTTATAGACAGGTTTATCCCTATAAAGCTGTTATTCAGTAATTTGTTCCTGAGTAAACTATTTAATTCTATTTTGTATTCTTAGTGTAAAGCTAAAGCTATTTGTATTGTTTAACTTCCTGTGGTGAGTTGATCATAGCATATTCTCATTATTTATCCCCAGACCCCCTTGCATATGATATTGGTAGGAGAAGTGATCTATAGGGTCTATGCATATATAATCAAGTTATTTGATACTATATTAGTTTAGAATGATTTTGAGCCAAGTGCCTGATCCCCTTATAAGAAGAAATATATTTCTCACAGAGAGACAGACACAGAGAGGAAGGAAAGCTGAATAACAATGGAAGGAATAATTGAAGCTATGGAGTTACAAGTGACTGCAATTATGAAGCAACATCTGAAGGAGAGCATCTTCCCTTGAGTTTTCAGAGCAGTTTTGTTTCTCCTAACTTCTTTATTTCACATCCAGCTTCCATACATGGATGATAGAAATAACATTGCTCTAACATCTAATTTGTGGATACAATTTCATACTTTCCATTTTTATTTCTCTAGTTTTACCAGTTATCATTTTACATATTTTCTTCTGTTCCACATTATACATAAAGGCACATTTTATAATTAATATTTAATAAACTTTTAGAGTGGTATTCTCACTTTTACATTTTTCCTGTCTACCTACACTATATACACATGGTGTGTCTGTAGATTAACACTTACTTAGTAATTAATATATGAGGTTGTTCTATTATAGTTTGTGGGCAATATTTCAACTTCAATCTCACTAAGTTGATACAAGGTTTGTAGAGCAATGATCCTCATAAGGGTTGTAGAAGTTATTTTCTAGTTTTCCTTTTAACATTGTGGTGGCTATTGGCATTCATTTGCCAGTTATATCAATATTACTTTTGATGCATGAAATATTTGGCATTTTCCAATAACAATTTTGATTTCCCCAAGGTGGTTATTCAGTTTTTCTTTCCCTTGCTGCTACAATTTGGAGAGGAAAGGGCTGGTTTTCTTGCAGGTCACAGTTTGTTATCAAAGGAACCCAAAGAAAATATTCAAGAAAATGTCCTGAAAGTAGAAACTGAAGCAGAGACCATGGAAGACTGCTGTATATTGACTTGTTTCCATAGTCATATCCTTCTATATTTCTTGAACAGCCCAAACTCACTTGCTTAGGTATGGCATTGCCCACAATGGGCTGAACTCTGACAGGCCAATTAGCAATGAAGACATATCCAGAGGACATTCAGTTGCAGGTAATTTCTTAAATGAGGTTTTCTCTTCACAAGTATGTCAGTGTCAGAACCAAGTATAGCCATGATAGTGGGAATGATATTGGCATCTGATATAAAGAGAATAGAATAGGTCATGACTAGAATATTCTATAATGTATAAAATTATAGATATCCTCTTAAAATTTTTTCTTTAACTAGACTTTCACCTTTAAAAGATTGTATTTTCACCCTATATTTATTGCCCAATAGAGACACTACAATAAATAGAAGTTATATCAATAATTAAGCAAATGAGATGATTTAATTAATAATTTCAATCATAGGTATGATATTATTACTATTAATTTACTTCAGTTATCTGACAAGTTTAGATATCAGTGTGGTCATAGAAATATTTATCATGAGTAATATTGCAGTTTTAAATTTTTCATATTCTTAAACACTTAAAACTGCAAAATTGCCCTTGCCTGAGTGGTCCCTGGCAAGCCCAGCAGCATCTTTGAGGTGTGCTCCATCTCTGCTGTGCTCTATCATTCAGTCCTCACCTCTATCCACAATTGCAGAAGCCTGTAGCCATCAGCAATCACCAGGTAAGATGCCTCAACCCCAATTCCCTGCCTGATGGCCCTTCTTAGCAAACCCAGCAGTGGCAAGCTCAGCACTACCCTCTCTGTAATCCATTTGCCAGGCCACAGGTCTACCTGAATTCCTAGAGACATACTACTGCCAGGAAAAACAGGCAAGTTCCCTAACCCCCACACTTTAAGCTTTTCCACTTAAATCAAGGACTAGACAAAGCTGCCCTCTCTCTGCCTTTCTTTTCGTTTTAATACATGAAGTCCTAGCTTGAGCAATGCAACAATAAAAGGAGATCAAGTTGTTACAAATTGGGAGAAAAATGTTAAAGTATTGCTAGTCACAGATGATGTGATAATATACATAAGCAACCCCTCCCCAAATCTAGCAGAGAACTTGTACAGCTGATAAACTCCTTCAGAACAGTGAATAGATACAAAATTAACTCAAAGAAATCAGTAGACCTACTTTCTACAAATGATTAATGGACTAAGAAAGAAGTTAGAAAAAAAAAAAACACCCTTCACAATAGGTGCAAATACTATAAAATGTCTTGGAGTAACTCTAACAAAGCAAGTGAAAGACCTGCATGACAAGAACTTCAAGTCTCTGAAGAAAAATATAGAGATATCAGAAGATGGAAAGATCTCCCATTCTCGTGGATACATAGGCACAGGGGGAAAGTTCCTGAACAGAACACCAATGACTTATCCTCTAAGGTCAAGAATCAACAAATGGGACCTAATACAATTGCAAAGCTTCTGTAAGGCAAATAGGACAAAATGGCAACCAACAGATTTGGAAAAGATCTTTACAAATCCTACATCCAATAGAGGGCTAATATCCAACATATACAAAGAACTCAAAAAGTTAGAATCCAGAGAATCAAATAACCCTATCTTAAAAATGGGGAAAAGAGCTAAACAAAGAAGTCTCAACTGAGGAATACCAAATGGCTGAGAAACACCTAAAGAAATGTTCAACATTGTTAGTCATTAGGGAAGTGCAAATTAAAACAACCCTGAGATTCCACCTCACACCAGGCAGAATGGCTAAGATCAAAAACTCAGGTGACCACAGATGTTGGCGAAGATGTGTAGAAAGAAGAACACTCCTCCACTGCTGGTGGAAATGCAAGCTGATACAACCTCTCTGGAAATCAGTTTGGTGAACCCTCAGAAAAATGAACATAATACTACCTGAGGACCCAGCTATATGACTCCTGGGCATATACCCAGAAGATGCTCCAACATATAACAAGGACACATGCTCCACTATGTTCATAGTAGCCTTATTTATAATAGTCAAAAGCTGGAAAGAACCTACATGTCCTTCAACAAAGGAATGGTTACAGAATGTGTGGTACATTTACACAACGGAGTACTACTCAGGTATTTAAAACAATGACTTCATGAAATTCTTAGGCAAATAGCTGAAACTAGAAAATATCATCCTTAGTGAGTTAACCAGTCACAAAATAAAACACACGGTATGCACTTATTAATAAGTGGATATTAGTCCAAAAGCTCAGAATATCCAAGATACAATTCACAGACCACATGAAGCTCAAGAAGAAAGACCAAAGTGTGTATGCTTCAGTCTTTTTAAGAAGGGGGAACAAAATAATCACTGGAGTAAATATGGAGATAAACTGTGGAACAGAGACTGAAGGAAAGGCCATCCAGAGACTGTCCCACCTGGAGATCCATCCTATATACAGACACCAAAACCAGACACTATTATGGATGCCAAGAAGTGCTTGTAGACAGGAACCTGATAAAGCTGTCTCCTGAGAGGCTCTGCCAGAGCCTGACAAATACAGAGACAGATGCTCTCAGCCAGCCATTGGACTGAGTACAGGGTCCTCAATGGAGGAGTTAGAAAAAGAACTGAAGGAGCTTTTTATGGCTTGCAACCCATAAAAAGAGCAACAATATCAACCAACCAGACTCACCAGGGCTCCCAGGGACTAAACCACCAACCAAAGAATACACATGGAGTAATCCCTGGCTCTAGCCACATATGTAGCAGAGGATGGCCTTGTTGGACATCATTGGGCAGAGAGGCCCTAGATCCTTTGAAGGCTCAGTGCTCCATTATAGGGGAATGTCAGAGAGGCAGGAGTGGGTGAGGTGAGCACCCTCATAAAAGCAGTGAGAACGAGGATAGGATAGAGTGTTTCTGGAGGGGAAACTGGGAAAGGTTATCCCATTTGAAATATAAATAAAATATCCAATAAAAATATTCAATGTCCTTAGTCATTAGGGAAATACTAATTAACATGGCTCTGAGATTCCACTGTACATCCATTAGAATGGCTAAGATCAAATACTCAAGGGACATCATATGCTGGATAGGATCTGGAGCAAGGGATCACTCCTCCATTGCCTCTGTGAGTACAAACTTTATAACCACAATGGAAATCAAATTGACAGTTTCTCAGAAAACTGGCAATAGTTCTATCTCAGGTCTCAGTTATATCGCTCCTGAGCATAAACTCTGAAGATGCTCCACCATCCCAAATTGACAGGTGCTCAACTATGTTCATAGAAGCATTATATGTAATAGCTGGAAATTGGAAACAAACCAGATATTTCTCAACTGAAGAATAAATAAAGAAAACTTACATAATGGAATACTACTCAAATATTAAAAACAAGGACCTCATGAATTTTAGAGGCATTAGAAAATGTCATCCTGAGTGAGGTAACCCAGACCAAAAAGGACATGCATGGTATGTTTTCAATAATAAGTGAATATTAGCATAGAATACAGAGTAACCGTGCTACAATTCATAGACTCAAAAAAAAAAAAAAAACTAACAAGGAGGACCCAAGAGAATATTTATGAATCCTTCCAAGAAGGGGAAATAAAGTAGATATTGATGGTGGATGGAAGGAGAGACGTGAGGAAAGGAACAGGGCAGGGGATCAGTTGTAGGGAGAGCAGAGAAAAGAGAACAGAAATCATCTGGGGGCACTTCTTGAATATATCAGAGACCTAGAATGGGGGTAGGCTACAGGGAGTCTATGGGGGTGACTCTATCTGAGACTCCTAGCAGTGGACCCTGAAGTGGCCACCTTCTGCATCCAGGCAGGACTTTCAGTGGAGGGATAATGATAGCAACCCACTCACAAAACCTTCAAAAATTTTGTGTACTCATTACATGATGTGAACGGACAAAGGTGGAGCAAAATCAGAGGGGATGGCTGACCAATTACTGCCCCAAAATGAGACCCATCCCATGGGCAAGAAAAAATTCTTGACTTTACTGATGATATTTTGTTATGCTTGCAGACAGAATCCTAGCATAACTGTCTTCTGAAAGACTTTCCCCAGAAGTCTATGTAAATAGATGCAGAAATCCATAGCCAAATATTACATGGCTCTTGGGGAGACTTGTGGAAGAGTTGACAGAAAGATTGAGGGACCAGAAGAGGCTAGGAACTCCAAAGGAAGATCAACAAAAGTCAACTAATCTGTACCCTTATGGGATCCCAGAGACTGAACCATCAACCAAAGAGCAAGTGTGGGCTGAACCTCCGCCCTCTAAACATATATGCAGCTTGGTGTTCAAGAGAGTTCCTCAATACCTGAAGCAGGGGCTGTTCCTGAATCTGTTGCCTGCCTCTGGATCCTGTTCCCCTAATGGAGCCACATTGACATACTTCAGTGGAATAGGATGCTCCTAGTTTTGCAGTGATTTGATATGTCAGGGTGAGCAAGGAAGGGGGTGGGGAAGGAGCTTTGTGAGGGTGAGTCTGGGAGTGAGGGGTGATATTGGGGCATAAAGTGAATAAATCAATAAAAAAACTTGAAAAATGGGTATTATTCTCTTAATTTCATTAACCCTGTTAGTCTGCAAATCTTCAGATTAAATTATTGATTTAAAACCTTATTGCTTATATTTATGATATTAAGAGAAAGCCAACCTTTCTAAACCTAAATTTTACCTTCACCATAATACAATAAATCATTTGTTTGAAATATTGTTCTGTCAAAGTATGTCACTCACTAATATTGATGTTTTTATTAGAAAGAGACACTAACCTTGTGTGATACTAATTATGGCATACAAATTTTAGCTAGTTTGTTTATTAAATGATCTAGAGGACAGTTATAATTCCTTAGTAGTATTGAATGCATAAAGCACTGCATTAGTTAGAACAACAATAGCAAAAAAATAGGTGAGTTCAAATCAGAGAATTTTCAGAGTTTAATAAAAAGAAAATAAATTACAAAATATGGGCAGATTCAAAGAGAATTAAACAGGGAGAAATAAATACCAGAGAGCATTAAACATCTAAGGGTGAAAAACATAGAGGACAGTATCTATCCACTATTTTACAGCATAAAAGCTAGCATAGAATTCAGTTAGAAATTGGGGAGGGAACTATGAATTCCCACACTCCTGTTGCTATGACTTCATCAAATACAATCTAGTACACCCAGCAAAACAGCATGGAGGAACCAGATTCAAAGATATTCAGCCCTCTTTTCTCTACTTTCTCCTAATATCCTACTTGAGAATATGTTTGGACAGAAGCCAACACAATGCAAAATAATGGGTAATGGAGACTATTAAATACAAAACTCAGACTGCAAGTCACAGAGAAAGGTGGTAGACCCTTGTAAGAAACCTAGGAAGGGCTGTGACAGGAGTCATCCTATTGGAAATTTAGTATCATGAAGTTTTAGAAATATAAAAAATGCATAAAAATTCTAGTTACAGCTCATAAGCTGCAGCTTCTTGATGAACTAAAAAATAATTTCAAGGGTTGTCTCCCCAGATACCATTGGAATGGATTTAATTGCCAGCTGATTATTTTTATAGCTAGAGTAAGCTCTAACTTCATACTGCTAGTTTCCTTTAATATGGAGCATCATTAATCTGTAAAGGCAGCATGTTTAATGTTACTCAGCCACAACTGAAAGCTAGTAATTGGCTGGAATCATTTTTATGGGTTTGCATGATAGGTGCTTGCCATCAAAGATATTTTAATATAATAAAAATCAATCAGATATTTATGTTTGGATATGAAATGTCACTGCTATTTCAAAATAAGTAGGAGAAAATAGTCATGTTTGAAATTTTTCTTCTGGCTTATTTACAGTCAGTTGCTTCAATATAAATTGTCAGCAGCATTTTACCCACAGACCCATGACACTAAGGTCCTATTCTTCTGAATTCTGATTATTAAATCAGAATGTTTGAAAGATATATCATACAATGAGTATCACATAATGAATAGTACCAATAGACCTTTAAAAAATATTCTTCTCTCATACAATATATCCTGACTGCCACTTCCCCTCCCTCCACTTCTCCAAGTCCTGCTCCTACCTCCCATATCCCTCATGTCCACTCCTCCTCCATTTACTCCCACAAAATATCAGGTCTCCCAGGGACACCAATCACACATAGCACAACAAAATATAATAAGACTAAGCACACTCATATCAAGGCTGGGCAGGACAACCCAATAGGAGAAAAAGGTCTTAAAAGTAAGAGAAAGAGAGACACCACCAATCCCGTGGTCAGGAGTCCCCTTAGAACACTATCACAAGCTCAACAATTGCTGCTTCAGTCTCAGCGAGCCCCCATCAGTTCTTGTAAACTGAATGTATGGGCCTTGCTCTCCAAGTGTCCTTGACTCCTCTAGCCCCCATAGTTTCTCCCCCCCTTCTTTCTGCAGGGTTCCCCAAGCTCCAAAGAGGAGACAACTGATAAAGACCAACAAACAGGGCACACGATCTTTCTCTCTTCCTCCCTCCCTAATATTTGGGTATGGATTTATAAATCTGCTTCTGTCAGCTGCTTGAGTCTGTTTCTCTGACAATACAGGAATAGGACTAGACATAGAATGGCTAATTAATTAATTAAATGATTCCTAGAGTTGTGTTTTCCTTCACATGGTGGCTTGTCTGGGTTCCAGAGAGAAAGGTACCACAGCAAAGTGTGGGTTTTCCCGATGTGCCCCACAAAGGTTGGGGGGGGGGTTGAAGCATGGGGCTGGCGTGGTAGCAACCCACCAGTGGGAACCTAGCAAGCTGAGTGGAGAAATTGTGGAGCTCTGAGTCAGAGTCTCCATGAGATAAAACAGGTTGGCCATTGCCTGCCAGCACATGGCCAGCCAGGTTGCTGGGGCAGAGAGTTGATGGCACTAGTGCGTGAATGTGCCGGGTCTTTTTTTTATTATTTCCTACAACAGGTGGCACCTGTTGTGAGACATATTAAAATCATGAACTGGCGCTAGTGCAGGAATGTGCTGATTCGTGTTTTTAATATTTCCCACAGCACAGCTGTCTCTGTGATTCTGGGAATTCTGGGATCCTGTGATCCTGAGATCCTGAGATCCTGAGATCCTGAGATCCTGAGATCCTG
>JADRCH010000184.1:3227540-3250757 GCA_019843965.1 Rhynchomys soricoides | reverse complement strand
GATCCTGAGATCCTGAGATCCTGAGATCCTGAGATCCTGAGATCCTGGGTGTGTCAGAGCTCCTGGGAGTGAAGCTGCCTTTAAGACCTTGAGATCCTTGTGACCAAGCTCCTGAGATCCTGAGATTCTGTGATCCTGTGATCCTGTGGGTGTTAGAGCACTTAGGAGTTGAGCTTCCTCTGGGAGTTATGGGATTGACTGTGGAGTTAGTGACCAAGGTCTGCTCAGAGCACCAGCTTAGACCAGAAGGAACCCATGCCACTGGTCCGGTACGGTTCCTGCATCCCTGTATCCTGCTGGTTCCAGTTACCCCCAGTGTTGGGGCAGATGTTGTGTTCTCCTCACCTTTGATCCTACGATCCTGGGCATGTTAGAGCACCTGGGAGTTGAGCTTCCTCTGGGTGTTGTGGGACTGGCTTCAAAGTTTGCACCCAAGGTCTGCTCAGGACACAGGCTCAGACCAGAAGCCTTTTCAGTTATTATTATATCTAGCCACTTCTCTGAAGATGTTTATCAGCTGTAAAAGTTCCCTGATATGTACGATATCATATCATCTGCAAATAGTGATATTTTGACTTCTTCCTTTCAATCTGTATCATTTTGATCCCCTTCAGTTGTCTAGATATAACTTCAAGTAGTATACTGAATAGTGAGAGAGTAGACAATCTTGTCTTGTTGCTGATTTTAGCTGAATTGCTTTGAGCTTCTCTCCATTTAATTTGACATTGGCTATATATTTGCTGTAAATTATCTTTATTAGGTTTCACTATGCTCTTTGCATACTTAAAATCTCTAAGACTTTTTTTTTTTTAATCAGAATTGGATTTTGTCAAATGTTTTTTCAGAATCTAATGAGATGGTCATGTGTTTTGGTTTTGTTTTGTTTTTTCCTTTTAGTTTGTTTAAATATTGGATAGCTTTGACTGATTCTTGGATGTAGTCTTAAGAGTTTAATCTTAAATCTGGAGATTTATATTTTGGTTTCCCTTGTTAGATCATTTTAAATTAAAAGTGAGTCAAGTTTGGTTTCTTGATGAGAATATTTATCAAAAAATTCCTTTGAAATAGACAGTGATTAAAAACAAAGAGTACTTTTGTTAAATTTCCCTGGTAATATCAAGGTATGAAGAAGTATATCCACATGGCAAGGAAACAATCTGACTTAGAAGTTTGCTACAAAATATCAGGGATAGTCTCAGAGAGGAGTATGCTATGATCTCACAGATTTAGGCAACTGTGCAACCAACAGAATTGGGTTAGTGATGGTGTGGCAAATACAGGACAGAATAAAATATTTAATACACGACTGACAGAAGGAAGAGTTTACTTTGGCTCATAGTTTGAAGGTGCTGGCTACCACAGAGGGGGATGTACTGGGTTAGGAGCATAAGGTTACTGGCCATTTTAGAGCCATAGTCAGTCTGGAATGACGGAGAGATGAGTGCTGATACTCAGTTGGCTTTCTTCTTTCTCTGATCTTTATTCTTCATTTTGATACAATTCTATGAAACTGTGTCATGTACATCTAGGTAGGTTTTAACTCCTCAGTTAAACTTATCCAGAAAATACATACCCAGGAACAAAAAGAAATGTTATCTGCTCCATGCTATTAGTCTAGTCATATTGACAATGAACATTAACCATCAAAACACAGCTTCTTCTTCATTTTTGTTTGTTAAGATCAGCTCTCTAGGTAGTTACTTTCTGGATATGTAAAGTCCCCCTTTCTTTGTTTCTTGGGACAACAATGGGATACTCCCATTTTGGCTTCATCATCTCTCTGTGTGTTAACTCTGATTAATTTGAATCTAATCTATCACATTCCTTTTAAATCCACAAATACCTGAAATATAAGATTATTCTCCTAATTAAAATACAATCTCATCATAAGAGGATGTAAGACAAAGAAATTTAAAAATATTCCAGGCCATAATAAGTAACATTTATGAAATATGTCCATGCAGTTTTTCATTTGTATCACACCCTAATTTTATGGTAAATTTCTATGATATTAATAACACATACTTAGTATTGAGAAACCAGATCTTGGGTTCAGACTCCATATTAGAGAATCTGACCCAAGTTAACTAACAAGCTGGTACCTAGAACCAGTTTCCAGGTTACTCCCAAACAAACCTGGGCTTAGTGTTAGTTTCCAAGTTACTCTCTAACAAGTCTGCCTCTGGCACTTCACTTCCTAACAACCACCAATCAGGAGGAAAGCAGAAGTTAAGCTTATGGTTTAGCTCCTAGCACCAGCCAATTATTTTAAAGGGCAATAAAATTGCATAATAGTTCCCCAATCAGATGTGTGCTAGGCTAGAAACTCCCTTGCTTGTTTGCTTACCTCCATAAATGCTTGCTTGAAGCTTGGCTGGGGCTTCACCCTCCTGTCCTGCTGAGTCAGAGACAGTGGTATGGCCCAAGCTTAGGTTTTTGTAAATATTGAGAATTTAGCCATGAAACGGAAAAGAAGAATCTAAATGCTAACATAAGTTAATTAGTTAATAAGTTGTCTCATCTTTTTCCTTTAAGAGAAATTTGAGGATATGAACTCAAAAGAAAGAAGCAACCAATAGAAATTCAAAAGGAATGAACATTTAACTTTGGTATGTAGTATCTGTCTAGAAAACCTCAACAAGCAGCTGAAAGATCAGGCACAAATATTTGCACTCAACCAAAGGACAAAAGCTGCTGACCCCTGTTGTTGAATTAGGGAAAGGCTGGAAGTAGCTGAGGAGAAGGGCAACCCTGTAGGAGAACCAGCAATCTCAATTAACCTGGACTGCTAAGATCTCTTAAACACTGGACCACCAACTAGGCAGCATAAACCAGCTGATAAGAGGCCCCCAACACATACACAGCAGATGACTGCTGGGTCTGGGTTTAGTCAGAGAAGATGCAACTAACCCTCAAGAGACAGGAGGCCCCAGGGTGTGGGATGGGGTGGAGGCATCCTTGTGGAGATAGGGAGGAAGAGGGAGAGGAGGTATGGAATGTGGAACAGTTGGAGATTGGACCTGGGAGTGAGGATTAAAATCTCGAGTGTAAAAAAATAAATAAGTAAATAAAAGATTATAAAAAGGAATGGGCATAAAATATAGTGGAACTAATAAGAAAGGAGAGACTAAACTAGTTATGGAATACAAGGAAAAGAGCTTGAACAGTGATTACTTCATGGAGAAAGACTGGAGAAAGCACTGTAAAGTTCCCTTTGAGTGTTGAGGAAAATTCTTATCAAAGGATGAATTTAAACAAGCAATCCAATCTAGGGTAAACAACCACTAGAAAAAAAATTAGAGAGATTTTTACATAGAGATAAAGTAGGTTTTTCACCAGAGCCTGCTCTTATGATAAGATTAAGAGAATCAACAATCCACACCTGGCCCCAGGGCTTTTGTTTAGTGACCTATTATGTATAGAAGCCCTATCCAGCTTTGCAGAGTACTTGCTTTTAATATTTCTTCTATGGTTTCAAATGGGCAGCAAGATGATAGGTTTCTGTGTAGATTATTTTTACTATAATTAACTCTCATCTTGTCCCCTGTTTTTCTCCATCCTATCATCTCTCTCGTTTGAATCTTTATGTCTCAGTATTTCCTATCTCACTCTCATTTTATCCATGTGCTAATATTCCTCTCCTTTCAGGTAACTCTCTCTCCCATGACTCCTTTCTACTTTCATAGCTTCTGGATATACTCCAAGTTAAACACACAGAGCTGAGGAATCAAGGGTAGAATCTGGTTTTGAGAGAGAACATATGGTGTTTTGCTGTCTGTGTCTGTATACTTAACTCAATGTAACTTTTTTTTCTCACTTTCATTCATTTACCTAAAAATTTCACAAGTCTATATTTATGTACCACATTTTCAATATCTATTCATCAGCTGAAGAACACCAAGACTGATTATATTACAAAGCATTGATCAGAGAGTCCCCAAAACAATACAGATCCCTCTACTTGCTCGAACTAATCGATAAAACCCTGATGTTGAAGATGCTTCATACCTTAGATGTATGCTATAGAGAAATCAACATGGAACCAAGCAGGAAGCTCCCTCTTTAGTAGTTCTAAAAGTGATGCATGGTGCTTTGTAAGATTCTGCGAGTGTAAAATAGAAATGCTCTCCCACATTTGTGAACCCACAGAACAACCAATACTGTGTGGACAGCAATACTTTCACACTAGGCAATGTGCCTAATAACGTGACAATGAAATGAGTAAAGGAGAATTAACAACCAGTGACTGGATATGAGGGCCCTTCCTTTAGAAGAAAGAAGCAAGTATTGTAAATTCTGTATAAAACCCATAAGTGATCAAGTCTTTGGCTCTGGGAAGAAACTACTACAGTTGCTTAGAGAAGCTGACACAGAAGCAAGCCACCTGCACATATCTACATTTATACTCACATGCAAAAGCTAGATTTTTTCTTAACTAGAGAAGCCCCTCTTTTCAGTGAACAGGTAGTACATTGCTTCACAAAATGATGAAAAAGACAGCTAAGGGCTCAGCCATCCAGAAAGCATTTATATCATCCTTTTAAGTCTCAAGAAATGGCGCAGAAAATACAGAGAAAATAATATAAGGGGTGGAAGATGGATTTTCTTTTTAAAGGCTGTGAATCTCCATCTTCTTTGAACAACATGGCACTGAAAAACATGAACTTACAGCAGCTCCATCTACTGACCCTGTCCATACATAGTTGGAGACACCCAACAGTCAATCATAGTGTAGAAGTTGGTCATGGGCCTCTAACATGTAAGAATAGATTTTGTGAGAACAGGAGGCATAGTATCTAGTTATGTAGCCACCAGTGAGCTCATTTTCCTCTGTTGGGAAATTCAAATGCAGACAACCATAGTTACCACAGTATAAGATCCACACAAAGATACATACTCACTACCAAGATATGAGTATGAGGAAAGGTTTTACAAAGCATGAGCTTACTATAGTCATAAGAGGAAAAGAAACAGTTTGGGAAGGTTAATCAAAGAATAAAATATATAAATAAAATATGTAAAATTAATACTATTAAAAGAGGCCTGGATTGTGTAATGGGGAAAAATAGTCCTGGGTTAATAATTATGGCTCTGATTATGTACAAAATATAGCAAAACCTAAAATTCAAATCATGCAGCACCAGCAAAGCATGTCTTGAAATACAAAGAAGAATCAAATATGATCTTTGGTAAAGTAAAATAATTAGAATCAAACAATGCCAATGAGGATAGACAAAACTAACAAGAACTGTGGTATACTTACAGAAACTATGTTTTATGCTAAAGAAGTTTTTAAAAAGTCTGGAAATGCTAAGTAGAATGATAGAAAGCATTAAGGAATCCACAGTGAACCTTTGGAAATAAAATCTGTGATGTTTAATATGCTTAAAGTACATTGGTTGGGGATTACTGTACATTATGAATCTTAAAAGGAAAAATTTACGTATTTGCTTACACAGCAAAACATGTTATCTGAAGAGTAAAAAAAATCTCAATCCAGAGGCAGAGTATCATTGATAACAATTTCAGATATTCAACATATGTATCATATGAATCCTAAAGAAAAAAAGGAACAAAAGAATGATAATAAAAGAATAATATATTTTCATCTTTATGAAATCTAAAATCCTCAAATACTGGAAGTTCACTAATGAGACTCTTTTCCATTTAAATAAGAGATAAGACTCTAAGATATATAATCCAATCAGTTTAGCCAAAAATAGCAAAATGAGAATTTTTAACTGTATATTAATAAAGGTCATTTTATGAAGATAATAATCATAGAATTGTTATTTAGAAATAACATCAATGTGAATAAACATTTTTAAAATAAAGAAAAATGTCTGGTAATGTTAACTCTAACTGAATATATAGAGAGATCTATTTCAAAGCCAAGGAAAAGCTGAATTTGGGGAAACACAAATTGATAGGATTGATCACTATAGTATGTTCTTCAAAGCATTGTGGAAACATAAATTTATATAAAAAAACAGAATTTGGAAAGCCATGAACAAATTAATGACCCTTTTCTATTATTTTAATCACGTTTAATAAGCTAAAACATAAAAACCAACCATAATTTATTTAAAAATTGAAGTCTAGGTAAATGGTAGTATGGTAAAATTAGAAATAATACAGATATATTATTTAATTACTACACTTTATACAAAATAGTAAAACCTCACTGGAAATTGACTCAATCAGTTATAGGTGTAAACAATAAATACATTGCAAACTTACAAATGCCTCCAAACTTATAGCCAGCAAACCATCTGGTTAAAATAAGGGAATGAGTTTTGCAGAAATTTAAACTAATCCTAAAGAAAACTATAGAGAACAAAATGACAAAAAACATATTAGCCAAATTGAAAATAAGTAGCAATTTCTTACATTCTAATGAAATTTCATCAATATTTATATTAAATATAAATTATCTATATATTTCAATAGAAAGACCAGCATTGTTTAGGAAAAAAGACTTAAATATACATTGAAAAACACACTTACTGGCAAATAAAGCATTAATGTAAAGACAGATATAGGTTACAGAATTGTGATCTGCATTTCATTCCCACATTAATCTGAAGAATGTGTTGATAGATTTCATGGCAAAAATATTATCAAATACAACTAGGAAAACATTAAATCCACAGGAAAAAGAATACAAATGGTATACAAATGGAAATCAATACAGAAACAGAAAAGAAACAAGACCAAAATTGGAAACTCGAGAAGCTAATTAAAGTATATATCTCTAGTTAATGGGACTGTATGCATTTAATGTAAAAAATAAACCTGGCTCATGGATAGAAGAATAAAAAGTTACCATAGATGTTGTTCAATGGATGTGAGCATTAGAAGCTATTTCAGAGAACATAAATCACAACACTACATGTATATCATCAGGTTGCTCACAAACGTGCAATTCCAGCTCTAGGGTATCCAGTAACTTCTTTTGGCCTCCACTGGTACCTGAACACATGTAACATACAGAGGCAGACAGACATCTATTCACATAAATAGAAACTAATCTTATAAAGAACAATTAAAGTAAAAATAATTCCACAGAAAAATATTATTAAAAGATATGAAACATTGAAGCAACCTTGCATCACTGAGATGAAGCCTACGTAATCATGGTGAATGATTATTTTGATGTGTTCTTGTATTCAGTTCACTAAAATTCTACTGAGTAATTTTGCTCCAATATTCATAAGTGAAATTGGTCTAAAGTTTTCTTTGTTGGGTCTTTGTGTGGTTTAGGTATCAGAGTAACTGTGACTTCATAAATGAATTAGGTAGTATTCCTTTTTATACAAAGAACAGTTCTGCAAATCTTCTGTTGTGACTATACACTTCAATTGATAGAATGTTATTTGCTTTTTTATTAATCTACTAAACAAAAACATGCATTAAATTTTTATTGAATAATATCAGGTATGATTAATATGTTGCATTCTTGTATGCAAACTACATTGTACTGATGTTACGGCAGGATTAAGAAACATTCTAGGGGCTGGAGAGATGGCTTAGCAGTTAAGAGCACTGACTGCTCTTCCAGAGGTCATAAGTTCAAACCACAGGAACCACATGGTGGCCCATACCATCTGTAATGAGATCTGATGCCCTCTTCTGATGTGTCTGAAGACAGCGACTGTGTACTTATAATAAATAAATAAATAAATCTTTTTTTAAAAAAGAAACATTCTAAGACAAACTGTCACACTTTCCCATTCAAATAGTGTTGACAAATATTTGATATTTTAAAGATGTATATATATATATATATTAACAATCTTATGGTTACTTGATATTTAATATGACAGATCACACAGTTCTTAAGTCTAAATGCTATAAATTTATGGTTTGACTACTAATACAACCTTTTCCTTTTCAGGTATATGGATAAATATATTTTTAATGTATGTAGAATATTCAGGTGCATATGTAAACTTGAACTTATAGTAAATTATGTTATTATCTATACATTTCTTTTCAAATAAGTTTTGTGAAACAGCAAGAGATCAAAAAGTAAATATTGAACAGAGACTGAAAGACGAGATCTTTGATTAAGATACATGATTTGAAATCACTGCACTTCTTTTTCTGTGTTCTGTATTTTCTTAAAATTATTTGTGTTTTAATCCATCTTTTATGAGCTGATGATTATATTCATCAGCAACTTGGGACCCTTGTTTCTGACAAAGATAAAATGTATTCTGAATAGAGGATCCTGTCATTGAGTTTGCACTATATATTTGCTATTTGTATTGCAACAGAAAAACAATGTATTTTTTCTAAAGAATATTAATAAAAATGTTCAGGAAAGCAAAAATCACATGAAAATAGTATTTATATAAAATGAATGAAAGCATCTAAAAATCATATTAAGAAGGAATGGAAATAAAATATACAGTTATTTTAGTGAGATATAATGAAATATAGGCAGATTCAAAGATAACCAATACTATTGATCATGAGATAAATGCAAGTTACAGCTATAATCAGACATCATTATAGGGCTAATAAAGTAACTAGAAAAATATATAACTGTGTCAAGTATGTGGGAGATTGTAGAGAAAGCTCACACAAGGCCAGTTGTAATCGATATTGTGTAACTGCTTTGAAAAAACACTGAATGCCAAGTGAAGAAGGAATAGTCTTCCCTAAGAAAATAAAACCATTGGCTATCAAATATCAAGTGGTTAGCCCTGAAAACATACACACAAGTCACAAGAAACTGCATATGAATGTTGTTAATGTCCTTTTATGATAAAAAACACATTATATACATATGTAAACTGTCAAAATACGCATTTTGTAAGATGTTGATTTTCTCAAATTAGTCTATAGGTCAAAATAATTACACACAAAATATAGTAATGCATTTCAGTAAGCTGTAACAAATTGACCTAACACACATATGGAAGGGAAAAGGAAGTAATCCAAAAAAAGTTTGAAATATAAATTAAGTAGAAGACTAAGCAGGTTGTACCTAAGAATATATATGTAGACATGAAGGTACTAGTAAGTTTGACTTGAGTTAGAGCAATTGGATATACACATGTAAAAAATAGCCTTAAAGCCATAACAAACCTCAATGTTTGTGTCACATTTATTTTACATGGAAAAAATATATATATTATGTTATATCTTTATATTTGTACAGTAAGATTTAATACATTATACAATACTTTTATATTTTTACATAAAAACAAACTGAAACACTGACTGAAAACAGATTACAATGGTGAGATAAATGGAATGAGAACAACAAAGAACATATCTTGAAATTTAAAAATGCTGAAATATGTCATGCTGTGTATATGACATAATTCTAAAATAATCATAATTTCATTTCTGAAGGGAGGTATTTGTTTTCTTTAAAACTCTCGGCTATGGAGAAAACTGGAGCAGAGGCTGAAGGAATGGCCAAACAGTGACCAGCTCAACATGGGATTCATCCTATGTGTGGGCACCAATCCCAGACGCTATTACTGATGCAGACAGGAGCTTAGCATGCCTGTTCTCTGAAAGGTTGTACCAGCAGCTGACTATATACAGGTTGGTCTGAGGTCCCTGGCACATATGTAACAGAGGGCTGACTTGTCTGGCCTTAGCGGGAGAAGATGTGTCTAATCCTGTAAAGATGTGATGCCCCAGGTAGGAGTTTCTGAGGTGGGGTACCCTCTCAGAGGTGAACGGAAGACGTGATGGGAGGAAAAACTCTGCGAGGGAGGGAGGCAGGAGGGGGCAACATTTATGATGTAAATAAAGGAAAGGAAATAATAATAATAATAATAATAATAATAATAATAATAAATAAAACAACAAAAATATCTCTCCTACTACTGAAAATTCTTAACGAAGAATATATTTTCCTTCCTAACCTGCCTATCTAAAAGTTTACAAGTATGGAAATTAAAAATCAACACATGAGAAAATCTTTTAATTATACATAGTAGCACGAACAACAAAGCAGAGAAATTCATTTAGAAATAATGTGTGCTAGCTTTTCAAACTTAACTCTCAAGTTGTGTGTTCTTCTTTGAGAGTTCTTCATTCATTGGTTTAGTTTTAATAGGGTTTCATTTTTCAATCTTAAACCTAATTTAATGTTGATTTAAAAAGTATTCACAAACTTTAAAATGTCCCCTCCATATCTATAAGTTACTTATAAAGTCTGTAACTATCTACTCAGTATAAGGTAGGCATTTAAGAACAGAAATAATAATTATGCCCTAGTGTTGTAACAGAAGTAATTAATTTCCAACTTCCATGAAAAAAAGTACCTAGTCAATTTCAGTAATTTTGATTTTACTGGTTGATTTTTTTTCTTTTCTTTTTTTTTTTTTGTTTTTCAAGACAGGGTTTCTCTGTGTAGCCCCTGGCTGTCCTGGAACTCACTCTGTAGACCGGACTGGCCTCGAACTCAGAAATTCGCCTGCCTCTGCCTCTCAAGTGCTGGGATTAAAGGTGCGCCACCACTGCCCGGCTTTTACTGGCCAATTTTGTGTGTCATCTTGACACAAGCTGGAGTTATCACAGTAAAGGAGCCTCCCTTGAGAAAATGCCTCCATGAGATCCGGCAGTAAGGCATTTTCTAAATTAGTAATCAAGGGGAGAGGGCTCATTATGAGTGGTGCCATCCCTGGGCTGGTTGTCCTGGGTTCTACAAGAAAGCAAGCTGAGCAAGCCAGGGGAAGCAAGCAAGTCAGTAAGAAATATCCCTCCATGGCTTCTGCATCAGCTCCTGCTTCCTGACCTGCTTGAATTCCAGTCTTGACTTCCTTAGATGATGAACAGCAACGTGGTGAACAGCTTTTGTAAGCTGAATAAACCCTTTCCTCCCCAACTTGCTTCTTGGTCATGATGTTGTGTGAGGGAATACAAACCCTGACTAAGACATGGTTCAAGTTATTAGTATGATTACATATAAATTGGGTATATGTATTAGAATGGTTATACATATATATGTATTGTATACATTATAAACAACTATATAATGTATTGTATGTTAATATATGTTATATATTATATATAATAATACAAGTTATTAGAATGGTTATATACATATACTTGTGGATTTTCTCACACTTCAACATATTATAAGATGTGTAAGTACATAAAAAGTGTGTACAATTATTAACTATTTTGAGGCAATCATCATGGCTTTTGCAGACGTAGATTTCTAGAAAAATAGGTATTGTGTTTTAAGATATTTTTGATCTTGCAGTATCTATTGCATGATATTTTGATTATTATTACACCTTGAGAAAATAGTAGATTGGAAAAGCATACTGCCTCATAAGTAAGACTAAGTCTGGCAAGATAGACTGAAAAAAAAGAATCGGTTCAGGAATGGGGGGGACTTCTTTTCAATTCTCAGGTCTTATCATAGAGAAGTTGTAAATGTCAAGAGAAGAGATAAGAGATTCTGAAGATGTACTTAAGACCTGGATAATAGAATTATTTAGTCGCTGCTCCATCCCGGAATGGTGACTTGCTAACAATAGAGGAAATAATGAATAGTTACATTTACACTAAGGTTGGTGTAATGCTAAGAGATTCAATGCATCAGGAAAAGTTATCTAACAATACCCCAATGAGTTAAAGACTCAGAATGTAGGGTTTATTAGGAATTGAGAAGATATTAATCAGAGAAGGTTACATGGTGGCCTCAGACATCTGCACAATACACAGGTATGTCTGAGCTCTGAAGCCCAACATCAGCACATGGTTGGTCTCTAAACTGGAAAATTGAGAAGAGTTTATAATATGTGATTTGGTGGAATATACCGCTATATATTTAAAGTAAAGTAAGCATAATAGAGAAAATGAGAGAGAATATGAGTGAGTGAATGAATGAATGTATTTGAACAGAACAAAAGCGAACTGGTAGATTTACTAACCCAGTTGGTTGATACAGGCCCCTTGTAGGTAAGTTAATGGGTTATAATCAGTTCTATAATTGAACCTATTGTTAGCATAAACATTTAAGCATACTGTCTTTTTATTCTCTTGAATTCCATTATGTTCTCTTTCCCAGGAAAGAAGACCAATCCACAGACCCAGGACATGGGCATTCAAAATATTGTGCAGTGCTGGGCAGCGTGTCATGAACATGAACAGGTTTGATTCAGAATGTTGCTGATAAATTAACACTAAGAACTGCTGACCTTCCTTGAAGCTCAAATTCTGCTACGTTACAAGTAATTCTCTAAGAAGGAAAGCTACTTTTCTAAGGTCATATAATACATACATTGCTTATTTCCTTTCTCCTTGTTCATGCAGTGTAAATGGCACAACCCAGGACAATTAGTAATAACAATGGGCATTTTCAGTTCTGGGATGATACTTTCTACCTCTCCTTCTGTGTTGATCCTGAAATTACTGTGACTAGATTTCTTACAGAAAATTTCTCGCTCTCTTTCATAGTCTGTCGCTTGTGTCCAACTTGTTATTTGTAGCTTCCATGAACTTTTGCAGATACTATAGACATTTTTTTAAAGTGTACAAATCATGCTGATCCACATGTACTTTCTAGCTACTGAAAATAATGCACTTCAGAAGCATGCAATTCATCTTCAGACAATCAGACAGTGAAACAAAGGAAGCTGTGAAACCCATAAATGAGTATTTTTTCACAAATCACTTAAAATTTCTCAGCATCTGATTAGCCTAAGTATTTAATTAGTTCTGAAAATGTGATAGTGAAAAATAGTTAGCACATGGAATTGTCTGACAGATAATCCATTCTCTCCAGAAATCTGTATTGATGTTCCTGCACCTTTAGAGATGATGAGTCACATACTGAATCTAAAGTCTATAAGGCTTCTCTGGACCAGATGGCAGGAGACGCTTCAATTGTGACACTTTTTACTATACTTGTGGCATCTATTTTTTAAACATGATAGTTGTTAATGCTTCTGCCATGGTATTTTAGATTTGTAAATAAAATAAAGAAATGTGACAATTTTAGTAGACTATTAAAATTGTTTACTACTGCAGGCACACTGTATTATTTTGTAATCATTGGTGAAATAAATATAAAGTCATACACTTTAGAAGAGAAAATTGATACTATCTAGAAATTAGCACTTTATCCTTTATTAAGTAATTTTACTTTGACAGCATGCTTGTGTGTATGTGTTGTGAGTATTGTGTTTGTGTGCATAAATGTATTTTCATCGGAGAGGCTAGAAGTTCTTCATTCCAATATTCACAAATAAAATAATGATGTAAAATTTAACTTTGTCTTTCTTGGGGTTATTGATATTGGTGGCACTCAGCAATAAATCACATTTAGGAAATAGAGGCAGTTTAATAAATATGCTTTTTCAAGGCTTTTCAGATGAAACTAACAAAGAAAATTTCTGGAGAAAAATACCAAAGCATGTAATTTCTGTAACCACAGGAAATCTTTTCATTAGCCTCCTTTTTGGTTTTTTAATAGTTTTCCAGATGAATCTGGGGACCAGGGTAATGATTATCTCTGTACAATTGTTGTATCTATTTATTAATACACAGAGCTTCAGTCTCACAAAGTTAGGAGAACAAATTCTCTTGCATCTGTTTCACATTATGATAAAGTCATTGCTGGGATAATATCAGGTTAAAATAAAATTATATTTTAATTCCCTTCTATGTTTTTGACTTTTGATATTTCAAATTGCACTGCAATTCTGATAATCTCTAAGTGATTTATGTTTAAGTGTAAGGATCAGTAAACCCTGGGAAGAGCCAGCATCTTTTCCACTATGGATGATTATGTAGTATAAAATAGACTAAGTTTATCTTTTTCCTTTATCTATTCTTTTTCCTGTCATAATATATCAGGCAAACCTCACAAAAATCAGAATCTTCTTCCTACAGAATCTTCAATATTCTAGATTGAATGTAACATTTCAATGGCACGCAGCAGCAGGACTGTCCCAGTCACCAGCACCACAATCATAACCACCATATCTCCTCATTTGTGACATATCAAATCAAATTCTATTTCTAATTGACATGCTCTATATTCAAAGATTAGCTTGAGAATTTTTCTGAATGTAAAAAGATTGTCTTGATAATCTATAAATAAACACCACTCCTGATGGATAACTTCCTCCTGAGTTTTGGTTCAAAGGTATCGTATATAACTCTGAACAATACAGGCTACTAGCTATCAAACAAAATTCAATTGTAAACTATCCCCTTGGTAGAAAAAACAAAAACAAAAACAAAAAAAAAACAGAACACACTTTGGTCACAGGACATGGAAAAATAAAGTTGCTACCAACCAGAAGACTTCCTTTCTGCTAGCTAACTTTCATAGTAACAGAAGGGATTCTGTAGACTACCAGGGGAAGATGTCAACAGTCATACTTAGCTATGAATACTCTGAGCTACAATAATGATTGCCAAGGTAAGATATATCGATGGATTCCGTATTGAAACAAATGATCATGGAGTAGCAAACAACTATTTAATCATATTAGAACACTCTAACAAAAGATATATGCTTGCTACTGTAAATCTAGTCAAGGACTTCACATACCCTAGGGCTAGTTGTCTACTAGTACTGCTGCTGCTGCTGCTGCTGCTGCTACTACTACTACTATAGTTTTGCAAAAATAACCAAGTATCAAAATGCCTTCTAAGTTTGTATCTCTATGCAAAAAGTTTACTGTATCCCTCCATCCTTACTACTGACATCTTTCTGTGCAGTGAATGGTCATTAACACAAAAACTCACAAAAAATCAAAGGGCAGAGAATAAATGTCAGTGGAGTTCTCAGTCATAAAGAGCATATCTATAACACCCTCATATTATCAAACCCTAGGTCAGGAACAATAGAGGAAATGGGAATGGGAAGACAGCAAGAGCCAGAGGTCAGGTAGAATATACTGAAACAGGGTCTTCTGGGTGTAACCAAATCATGTATTCAAATATTCATATCAATTGTAGTTACTTGTAAAAGATCCGTATATGATTAAAGTTCTCAAGATTCTAGCATGAAGATAGGAGGGAATCCACTGCTAAATGTAGAATCCAAGGAAAGTTATTTTGTCCAACTTCAATTTGGTACTTTTTTGTTTTATCTTATTTCATATCATTTGTTATATTAAAATTAATTAGTGAGTTATTAAAAACCCAGTCACTAGGGATTTTAGGTAAAGGCTAACAAGTATACTGTAATTAATACCTGGTGGGAGAAGGAAATCAGTTTTCTCTAACACAGTGACACTGGGCGAATCAACAACTCCAGGGTAGGCCTCATGTTCTGGCATAACTGACAACCATATAACAACCACCGCAGTTATTGTGTGTGTGCTTCATTTGGTTACAGTTTGCTGATTTTATTTTATATTTTTATTTTGGGTGTTGTTTTAATTTGTTTTCTTGGTTTGGAGGTATTTCATTCTGGTATTGAGTTTTATTTGTTTTTCTTGATAAATTAAATTTGGGTTGGTAAGGAATGGGAATATCTGGAAGGACATGCTGGGGAAAAGAATATGATCAAAATATATTTAAGTTTAAAACTGTTTTAAATAATAAAAGCGTAACATAAATTAACAGAAAAGAAAGTATATTGTTTGACTTCCTAAAAGAATAAATACAATATATTTTTGTAAGAAAAAGTAAGCCAGCCAGGCAGTGCTGGTGCACGCCTTTAATCCCAGCACTTGGGAGACAGAGGCAGGCAGATTTCTGAGTTTAAGGCCAGCCTGGTCTACAGAGTGAGTTCCAGGACAGCCAGGGCTACACAGAGAAACCCTGTCTGGAAAAAGAAAGAAAGAAAGAAAGAAAGAAAGAAAGAAAGAAAGAAAGAAAGAAAGAAAGAAAGAAAGGAAAGAAGGAAGGAAGGAAGGAAGGAAGGAAGGAAGGAAGGAAGGAAGGAAAAAGAAAGACAGAAAGAAAGAAAAAGTAAGCTAATCATGATATGCAGTGTTCCACATAACCTTATGTAATTTCTCAGCATCTTCGATGGCTTACTCCATGTCTACTTCACTCCATTCATACAACTTTCTTCTACTTCAAAGCTTTTCTGTATTTATTTACTGTTACAGGGAAGACACGTCTCCGTACTGTTTCTTTATGCAGCAGTATTGCTTATATTCTTCACAAAATAAACATCTTCTTCATGTCTATGACACTTCTCACTGCCTTGGGTATATTGACATATATTAGTAACTGTATTAGCAAGTAATTATAGGAATCCAACCAATTAGACTTTCTTTTATTATTCTTAGTTAAGTGAAATTAGCTTTATTTTATATATATTTAATTAGAATTTGGTTATATTTCCTTATATATACCCACTTTTGGAATTATAAACCACTAGGAAACAATTATTTCCTCCAACATCCATGCATTATTTATGAATTTTTAGTATGCGTCCTTATGACAAGACACATGGATGGAGAATTCCTGATTTCAGAGTTTACTATTTGGCTTATAACGTATATAAGACAATTAAATATTATTGCACATTACTGTAAGAAAAGACATTTCAATATTAATAGATATATTCTCTCAGGAATGCAGTTTCTGCTTTGTTATTCTTACCTTACTCTTTCACTGACAAATAAAATAATGAATGTACCAAAAAATAACACAATATAAAACTAATTTTTCAGTTTATTGGTATAATATAAAATGCCATCTTACTACAAAATTATAATACACTTCAATTGAAAAAATGCTAATCATATGCTATAGTGATGTAACTTAAAAGCTCCAGATCAGATGAAATGAATGAGTAAGAGTGAATGTTCATATTATAGGCATAGAGGGAAGCCATGACATTGTTTATAATAGCATCTTAAGCTTGCATAATTCTCCCTAAATTTAAAGTCTTACCAATCATGCATTTTTCTCTATGCCAATAATTTTTTGAATTATATATCCAAAAGTGTTAGATTATTTACTATTACCTTATTTTATAGAAAGCTAAAAGCAAAATAGAATTTGTGTCCCAATGTGTAATTTATTTATTTATTTATTTAACAAATAGTTATTGCAGAGTAATTGCCCTGTGAGATAATACCATAGGTGAACTATTTTACAATGATAAAACCTGTGCTTTCATCAAATTTAGATCTTACACATCTTGTTTTTGAAATTTTTCCATGTAATTAAATAAATGTTAGATATTGAAAAAAATAGCTCATCATGGAACAGAATGATGCAGAATAATAATGAAGAGATAATACATTATAATTTGTGAAATGTATTTACTACTTTCTAGAGCTCAAAATAAGTTAACAAATGAATTATTGAATAATTAGAAGAAAAATAAACTTAACATATGGACAATAATGATAGGTGAAATTTAAAACTCAAAATTTAAGTACTTAAAAATTTTTAAATTGGTTAAATTTGCAAGAGTCCTGATCAATGGAAGTAAAATATAAATGTATTACAATGAAGATGATGAAGTGGTAACATTGGAATAGGTACTATAGACACTAAAAGACAGTGAATGTGAAACAGGAATAATAAAGACTAACATGAAATATATTGTTTTCAATAACTTATTTACCCACAAAAGTATAGAATAGTTTGTTCCATGAGAAGAAATAATCTTTTAATAAATATATGCATATCAAATATAGAATTCTGTTGAGCGGTTGGCTGTGTTCTATGGTCAAGCAAGGTTTTTATAAGTAAACATTATATTAGAAAAGTAATGAAAAATCATTATTATATATGATAAAGCAAGTATTATTATAAAGTTAGGCCTCCACAGAAAAATTTTACAACGTTTAACAGCTATTTCTGACATAAATATTTATATGGAAAAAAAAAAAACTCTGATCAATGAGTGATACTAGCTACTCATATGTCTAAAGTGCATATGTTGAAAGCTTGGTTCCAGGACATTACACTAGAGAGATATTTTGGAATTTTAGAAAGTAGAATCCCTACCTTTATAAACAATTAACACTTAGTGGTTGATCAAAAGGTGATATTAAATGGTGTGCCAATAATACCTTTTATTAAGTGGTGTAGCCAATAATACACTGCTCTAGTTATTAACATCTAACCCATGTTCCAACAAGAAACTCTAATTAAATTCAAAAGGTCACCTACAAACTGAAGGTGTCAAAATATGAGTGGGGCTTATTCATAAAGGTGTTGTCAGAAGAAGGAGAAGAAGAGAAAGGGTGAAGATAAAAGATATATTAACTAACCGTCATGTAACAGTCACAAATGCCTCATCCTTGAGTATGAGTTTTATGCTATCAGAAGGCACCACTTAAGCTTCCAAACAAATGAACAAACAACAGTCCTACTTAGCTATGACACCAACAAACCATATCAACAGCCAGCAAAGAGTACAGTAGTGGCACACTCTCCTTGGCAGTAACCATCAGCTCTCTAATAGGAACTAAGACCTCCTCAATAAAATGAAAACCATGTCTTCTACTGAAGTCCTAGATAACTATTCAGTGCTAGTGAAAACATGATTATTGTAGGAGAATCTAAAACCACAATGCATTAAAGTATCATAATACATAACAGCAATCTATAAACTTTTGACCATATACGCATGGGTAACTCTAGTTTCCACCCCTCATCAAGTTGTCTCTTTCTAACAGAGACAACTACAGAAAACCACAACCAATCAAAATTCAGAATTGTGAAGTCCAGATCCAATGGATACAGCTATAAAACATTACTTCATCTAAAGCTCAGGAAATGCTGTAAAAAAGGGATGCAAGAACCATAAGGGCCAGATGATCAAGGATTTTGCTGTGAGATTGCATCTTCTCATTATGTCAGAAGCTATGCCCATAAAAATCTCACCAATATGAGTATCTAAACATGAGCTGAACATTGACTGTTATATTAGATATTTAATCTCTACAAAGGGCTTCAACTTTACCTTTGATTATTCAGTTTCCAGATAAGAGACACTTAATATTTATATTCATAATAAGCCTTAATCAACACTAGAGCTGGACTCTTAATCTACCCTCTAAGCTATTACTACTTTACCATCAACAACCCTGAGTTATAACTTGCCATGCTCCATCTGGGTAGATCTTAACTCCAATTGAGCACCCTTTATGGCCATGTTTTCGTTATTCACTTACCCTGTGGCTCTTTCCTATTATCTCTACCTTCTTCTCTCTGCTTCTCCTGGTCTCTCCTTTGACCACAGCCAAGGAACAAAAAGTTCCATCTATCTCTCTTCTGCCCAACTATAGGATATATGCATCTTCATTTAAGAAATAGTTTTAAATTAATAAGCGAGGTTGCATTATAAATGCCAATTCTCTGGTCCCTGGGTGCAACCAGGCCTTAGATGTCAGTATTTAGCATTATAATACATAGCAAAAGACCGAACCTCAACAAAGGACACCTTAATTGATATGCCAAAGTTAACAGGGAAAAGCTCATAAGGACTCAACCCTATGAAAAGAACTATAGGGCAAATGAGGAAAGTTGGGAGTAAGACAGGTGGACTTCCCAGAGAAGAGAATACCATCTAGTTGTGTAGTACCAAATGGTCAATGGTCAGCTTTGAAAACAAATATACACATAACATTATACAGACTTAGCAGATTATATCTAGGAATATATTCATATAAACTTATACATGCATGCATACAATAACAATGATAAAAGGACATGAATTTAAAGGAGATTAAGGTGGGTAGCTTGTGGAAGTTTTGGAGGGAAGAAAATGATGGGATAAATATAATATATTCTCAAAAGTAATATATATTTTATATATAATCATATAAATGTATAAAATTCTCAAAGTAGAAACATTTTAATAAGTGATATAGTGAAAAGTTACTCATAAGAAGCATAAATTGAAGGGAGATAATGAAAGTAATTGAATATGTTATACTTAATCTCTGAGAATTTGTGGTATGACAAAGTTAAAGATGGCAGACTAGTTTATCTGGTAGAGGAAATGGAACATTCAGGCAGAGACCTGTGTGTTACTGTGCATTTTGAGCAAAGTACGCGGTATTAGGAGCAAAACAAGCAGAAGAAAGTTCTGTAATTTAGCCAGTTTAAAAAAGTCCAAGTGGATCAAGGACCTCAACATAAAATCAGATATACTGAATTTAATAGAAGAGAAAGTAGACAAGAACCTGGAACTTACTGGCACAGGAGAAATCTTTCTGAACAGGACACCAATGTTCAGGCTCTAAGATCAACAATTCATAAATGGGACTTCAAAAAACTGAAAATTGTCTGTAAGGCAAAAGACTATCAATAGGACAAATCAGCAACCTACAGATAAGGAAAAACATCTTCACTAAACATAAATCCCACAGAGGATTAATATCTGAACTATATAAAGAACTCAAGATGTCAATCTCCAAAAACCCAAATAACCCAATTTAAAAATTGGAGAGAGCTAAAACAATAATTCACAACAGAAGAATTTTGAATGGCTGATAAGCACTTTAAAAAAAAATATCCAAGTCCTTACTCATCAGAAAAATTCAAATAAAAACATCCCTGACATTCCACCTTCTTTCCATCAGAATGGCTAAGATATGAAGCCACAATTACAGCTATACCTAAACCATAAAAAGACTCAACAAAGAAAGAAAACTTCAGACCAATTTCCCTTATGAATATCGATGCAAAAATACTCAATTAAATTCTCACAAACTGAATCCAAGAATACATCAAAATGATCATCCATCATGATCAAATAGGTTTCATCCCAGGGATGCAGCGATGGTTCAATATATGGAAATCCATCAACATAATCCACTATATAATCAAACTAAAATAAAAAAGGCACATGTTCATCTCATTAGATGCTGAGAAAATTCAACATATCATCATGTTAAAAGTCTTGGAAAGATCATGTATTCAAGGCCCATACCTAAACATAGTAAAAGCAATACAAAACAAACAAGTAGCCAACATCAAACTAAATGGAGAGAAACTTGAAGCAATCTCACTATAATCAGGGACTAGACAAGAATGCCCACTCTCTCCCTACCTATTTGAATATAGTAATCGGAGTCTTAGAGCAATTAGTTAAAAAAAGGAGGTCAAAGGGAAGAACTCAAAATATCACTATTTGCAGATCATATGATAGTATACTTAATTGACTCTAAAAATTCCACCAGAGAACTCTTAAACCTGATAAACAACTTCAGCAAAGTGGCTGCATATAAAATTAAATCAAACAAATCAGTGACCTTCCTATACTTAAAGGATAAACAAGCTGAGAAAAAAATTAGGAAAATGACAACCTTCACAATAGTCACAAATAATATAAAATACCTTGGTGTGACTCTACCCAAGCAAGTGAATTATCTGTGTGACAAGAATTTCAAGTCCCTGAAGAAAGAAATCAAAGATCTCAGAAGATAGAAAGATCTCCCATACTCATGGATTGACAGGATGAATATAGAAAAGAAAAAAACAAACCATTGTCCTGAAAGAAATCTACAGGTTCAATCCAATTCCCATCAAAATTCAACTCAATTCTTCATAGACTTAGAAAAAGCTATTTTTAAAATCATTTGGAAAAATAAAAGACCAAGGATAGTGAAAACTATGCTAAACAATAAATAACTTCTTGGGGAATCACCTTCAAGCTTTATTAGAGAGTAATCCTGATTTTTTAAAAAATAGTGTGGTATTGGTACAGAGACAGGCAGGAAGATCAATGGAATAGAAGTGAAGTCTCAGAAATGAACCCACACAGTTATGGTCACTTGATCTATGACAAAGGAGCCAAAAACATCCAGTGGAAAAAAGACAGCATTTTCAACAAATGTTGCTGGTTCAACTGCCAGTCATTAAGTAGAAAAGTATACAAATTTTTATCTCCATTTTTATCTCCAAGTAGAAAGCTCAAGTTCAAGTGGAACAAGGACCTCCAAATAAAATCAGATATGCTGAAACTAATAGAAGAGAAAGTGGGGACAAACCTTGAACACATGGCCACAGGCGAGAATTTCCTGAACAGAATACCAATCAACGGCTTATGCTTTAAGACCAATAATAGACAAATGGGGCCTTACAAAATTGCAAAGCTTCTGTAAGGCAAAGAACACTGTTAATAGGACAAGATGGCAGCCAACAACTTGGGAAAAGATTGTGACCAATCCTACACCTGATAGAGGGCTAATATCCAATATATACAAAGAACTCAATAAGTTAGACTCTAGAGAACCAAATAACCCTATTAAAATGGAGTACAGAGCTAAACAAAGAATTCTCAACTGAGGAATATCAAATGCCTGAGAAGCTGCTAAAAAAATGTTCAACATCCTTAGTCAACAGGGGAATGCAAATCAAAACACCTCTGAAATTCTACCTCACACCAGTCAGAATGGCTAAGATCAAAAACTTAGGTGACAACAGATGCTGTAGAGGATATAGAGAAAGAGAGACACTCCTCCATTGTTAGTAGGATTGAAAGCAGGTACAACCACTCTGGAAATCAGTCTTCAGTTCCTCAGAATATTGGACATAATACTACCTGAGGATGCAGTTATACCACTCCTGGGCATATACCCAAAAGATTCCCCAACATATAACAAGAGCACATGCTCCACTATTTTCATAGCAGTCTTATTTATAATACCCAGAAGCTGGAAAGAAACCAGATGTTCTTCAACAGAGGAATGGATACAGAAAGTGTGGTACATTTACACAATGGAGTACTAGTCAGCTATTAAAAACACTGACTTCATGAAATTCTTAGGCTAATGGATGAAATTAGAAAATATCTTCCTGAGTGAGGTAACACAGTCACAAAAGAACACACATGGTATGCAGTCACAGATAAGTGGATATTAGCCCAAAATCTCAGGATACCCAAGATACAATTCACATGAAGATCAAGACGAAGAAAGACCAAAGTGTGGATGCTTCAGTCCTTAGAAGGGAGGAAAAAAATACTCACTGGAGGAAATATGGAGACAAAGTGTGGAGCAGAAACTGATGGAAAGGCCATTTAGAGACTACTCCATCTGGGGATCCATCACATATACTGACACCAAAACCAGAGACTATTGAGCATGCCAAGAAGTGCGTACTGACAGGAGCCTAATATAGCTGTCTCCTGAGAGACTCTTCCAGAACCTGACAAATATAGAGGTGGATGCTGGGAGCCATGCATGGGACTGAGCATGGATTCTCCAGTGGAGGAGTTAGAGATAGTACTGAAATAGTTGAAGGGGTTGGTAACACCATAGGAAGAACAACAATATCAAACAACCAGACCCCCCC
>JADRCH010000184.1:3202571-3227530 GCA_019843965.1 Rhynchomys soricoides | reverse complement strand
GGAATGTGAAAACATTAGTAGTTATAACCAATTGAGAAACAGAAGACTGAATATTCAATGAGATATTAACAAATATATTGAACATTGTAAGCAAGGGGCAGAATGGACACATTATATAATAGGATAACCCATAGCCAGCATTCTATCCTGCATAAGTCATTCAGTATCACCTCAAACTAATAAAAACATAAAGAGTTATTGGTGAATTCCCAAACTCAAGCCATAGTTTAAGTGAAGAATAATAGTTATTCTCAGTACAGCCTAAATGTTTTCTTTAAATTTTATTGGTAAAATATATCATGTATGATGGGGTTTTTGAAAGCAGTATATCATTGAAATTCAGCTCTTAAACAGCATATAGTTTGATGTATCATAGAACCTAATAAAAATGCTAAACCAGGCCATTAAATATTTATGTGCCATTGGTATATTGTGTTGGGAAGGGACTTTAATTAGTTTGCTACACAAGAAAGAATCTGCATTTCTATAAGGGAAGGAATGTTAAGATGGATGGTTTAGCTGTGGCTTCTTACAAAGAATGCTTTCGGGTCCAATCTGGAAACTATTCAACCAGCATTACAGCAATAAGAACAAGATGGAGTAAGGGCAGAGAATATAAAATGAAGATTACTCAATCAATAACATGTTATATTGTAATTAAGGCTCATGCAGGGAAATGTAAGTTATAGTGACAGTTGGGGATATTCTGTGCGCTGATAAAATAAGCTTTCTCTTTAGTTTAAACCACATAAGAATATGCAGTTTGCTGCTGTATTCAGGATGGTTTGGGTGCATTCTTCAGATTTTAATTATTCTGCTACATAGCAGTGCCCCACAGGGCAGCCTAGAGAACAGGGAAGAATGTAGACCAAGAGGGCTGTGCTCCCTTCTCACTGCTCAGCAGTGCAAACTTATGCACACTATTTCAAGAGTCATTCTTTTTAATTATTGATTAGATACTTTAATAGTTGCCACAGCGTCTTGGTGAGAAGAGTAAATTAGAGAAATTACAATTTAATTTATAATCAAAGTTCTTGGTTCATAACAAGTGTTCAGCTTTGTTCCTTGCCCTATCCTCATCTGTAGGTGATAGGATTGCAGGTTTTTACTCCAGAATCTACATTTTCTCCTAATTTATTTCTAACAAATCTTCCTGTCCCTCTGAACTATGATTATTCTCAGTATTCATTGGCATAATTAACAATAAAAGACTCAAACCTTCATTTTTTCTAAAGGGGGCTACATTGCTTTTGTTAGAGTCGAAGTTGCAATGATGTAATCTCAGACTTCATGTTAATCATCTCTCACCAGAGAACTCTACTAGCTACTATCTCCTCAGGCATGAGTGTTCTCAGAGAGCAAAGTATTAAGAAAAATCTGAGTCATTCATTTATAAGTTAACCTTAGTTCTAATAATTTGACCTAGAATTTCAGTACACATAGAATAATGCAAAGACAGAACAACCTACAGTGGCTTTGCAGTAAGAGTTTCTCAAATTCACATATCCTGTTTATTTTGTCTTCTCCACAATCATATTCTTCTGCAGTTTTCTATTGGCTTGTTCCTGGGTCCTTTTATGTATATTACAGTATTTCCCCTGGGCTTAGAGTTGGATAGTCACCACTACTTGTAAATTTGTTATTGGTAAATTTCTTGACGACTGCAGTCTATTAAAACCAAACAGCTTTGACTGGGGATCTTAGAAGCAATGCACACTTATTATCCACTGTTCTGGAGACTGGAAAGTCTAAGTTTACATTTCCAGAAGAAGCATATATGGCTACAGCCTCCAGTAATCTTCGCACTGGGCCAAGGGGCAGTAAAAGGAAGATTGTAAGTTTGAAGTCAGCCTGCAGTATGTTATAAGAACTTGTTTCAAAACATTGCAACTAAATTTAAAATACTAGAGGATTTTGTGCCTGCATGATCATTTATCTGCCCTCACATAGCAAAAAAAAAAAAAAAAAAATAACCACCAAAACAAAACAAAAAAACCCAGAGAAGCTCATTTAAGGCAGTTTATTAATATACACTACTCTGTCTGATGAGCCGAAGTTCATGTCCTAGACACTGACTAAAAGTCACAGCATATTATTTCAACATATTGGGTGATGCAAGTTCACATATGAAGTTTTTCATGGGTATATATATATATATCAACATGAGTAGTATGTGCCAAAAATGAAAGTTGTCATTAATAGCATAGGTAATGGTACTTTATTACTGCTGAATTATTATTCTACTTGTTAGTTGTTGTTTGTTTTTTTTTTTTTTGAAGCAATATAATGAAAGATTTGTTCACCTCAGATTGAGCACAGAGGATACAGACTGAAGAAACTCTACCAGGTAACTCCATCTTAGTGTACCGATGTGTTGGCTGGGGTTGTTTATAGGAATATGGCTAAATGTGTAGTTATAGATGCACACAAAATTCAAATGTAGCTGTGCACTGAAAAGCATACACTAGCAGGGGTGGCAATTCAGAAAAGCAGCTTATCTCTTGTGCTTCCTGCATGATTTCAACAGCTAAGGTGGTCAGAGAGACTCTTCTCCACATCAACCATTCCTGCTTATAAAACATCAGACCCCCCTTATGAATTTTGTATGCTTTAGGAGCTTCCTGAGACTGTTAATCTTTCAATAACTAGTGAAGGTTATGAAGCTCCTTACTCCCCACAGGAAGGATTTTTTTCCATTAAGAAGAAATAGTTAAACAACATGTATTTTTAGTTGCTGATATAAAATCACCGAACTCAAACTTCAATACAAAATAAACATCACATTTAAAATAAGCATTAAAACAATCCCAAACATGGAAATATTACTTAATATGAGATCACAACATTCATTGAAACAATCAGTAATAATTTATGAAACAATGTATTTTTAGCTTCTAATATAGAAGACTCAGATTTCAATGGTACGTTCTTATTATTTTTCCTGGTGAAGGACAGAGACTACATTGAAAAAGGGGACAGAAAATATTTAGAATCAAAAGATAGGGAAGAATGCTGTGATACGTGGTCTTCTGGCCATGACATGGCCACTGTACTCACAAAGTCAATGTGGCTATGGCTACCTCCAGGATAGTGCCCCAGAGCAAGCCATGTGAGAAGTCCAGCAGTGCTGAGAGCAAGGCTCCAAGTCTCCATCACCAGCTTCAGTGCTATTGGCAATTGAAAGTTATTGGAAGAGGAAGAATTGTTTTTGAGGGAGTGGCTACTGATAGGTCAGGTGCCCATTTGCCAGCAGGTGGACTTATACCCATGTGCACACGTACTGTACTAACTGAATTTAGTGGGTTAATTTAAAACATCTAAGGATACGAACTGGAAGGAGGTTAAGATAGGCGTTATGGGATCTAGGAGGACATATAGGCAGGAAATACATGATAAATATGACCAAATAAACTGAGTAAATAAATTATATTTATTCTCAAAGAATAAATTTAAAATTGTGAATCACATGCTAACTGCATGAAAAAACTAAGTAAATTTCCCAATTGCTTATAATCCGGTATGTATTGCAAAATCTATTAGTAATGTAAACAGTAGATGACACTAAGTAACATGGCATTTTACAAACGAGACTGTACTGTTTATGTAATGTAGAACAAACCAACATTAGGTTGGTTCATTTATTTTAACTTTAATTATTTTCGATCATAATTTTATCAAAATTATATCATCTGGAAAATAGTACATGCTAAATAGCATTTTATTTTTTCCTTCCCTCCCCAGTACTCCTCTCCGTTCCTCTTTCCCTCTTGTCTTTCTGGCCACTCTCTTTTTTATCGTCTCCTCCTTCCTCCTATCTTCCTAAAAATCTTTGTGTCTTTCAAAATACAAGCTTTTCTACTTTAGTAAAATAATATCACCATTAAATAAGTTTTCACCACGTTATAGTTGTCTGACTTGGTAGCCTTAAAGATTACTTAATTACTGTGAACCTCATAATTAAATGGCCAAAGGCATGTCAAGATTGATAAATTTTTCTGTCTTATTTCCTATATTTCACTATACATGGAACCAACATTTTTCACTGTCTTCACCACTGAAATAGTAATTATTCATTGGGGGAAAATTATTTATTTATTTTTTTTAAATTGCACATTAACCCCAGCATTTGGGAAGAGGCACAGAGATTGAAAATTCAGGAACAGCCTGGGTTATTGAGGTGGTTGTATCTTTGAGGTATGGGTATAGCAGAAGAAGAGAAAGATTATCCTTATACTCATTAATAAGAGTTGGGTTTATTAATACAATATAAAAGCAAGCAAAGATGTAGTATGGATTATATATATTCATATTGTCATAGCACATGAGAAAGTAAGACACATTGTTCTAACTATATAAACACTAATATGAGAAATGAACATGTCTGGAAACTAGTGAACTGTTAAATTATATCTCTAGAATAATAGATATATATTCTATACTATAAATTGACCAATATTAAACATCATAGCCTGTTTTATAGAGGATATCCATAGAGTTTTTGACTGTGGGATGGCAGCCCCATTCCTCCACTTGATGCCCTGTCTTTCTACTGGAGGTGGACTCTACAAGCTCCCTCTCTCCTTTGGACTGGCTATTTTTGTGTGTCAACTTGACACAAGCTGTAGTTATCACAGAAAAAGGAGCTTCAGTTGAGAAAAATGCCTCTATGAGATCTAGGTGTAAGGCACTTTTCAGTTAGTGATCAAGGTGGGAGGGCCCCTTTTGGGTGGTGCCATACCTGGGCTCGTAGTCTTGGGTTCTATAAGAAAGCAAACTGAGCAAACCAGGGGAAGCAAGTCAGTAAGAAACATCCTTCCATGGCCTCTGCATCAGCTCTTGTTTCCTGCCCTGCTTCAGTTCCAGTCCTGACTTCATTTAGTGGTGAATAGCAACGTGGAAGTGTAAGCTGAATAAACCCTTTCCTCCCCAACTTGCTTCTTATTCATGATGTTTGAGTAAGAATAGAAACCCTATGACACAAGGTCCCTCCCTTTGAGTAGTGAGAGTCTCTCACCGTCCAGGTCTCTGGTACATTCTAGAGGGTCCCCCCACTTCCTACCTCCCAAGGTTGCCTGTTTCCATTCTTTCTGCTGGCCCTCTGGGCTTCAGTCCTTTTCCCCTGACCCAATACCTAATCATATTTCCCTCTTCCCCTCCCTATCCTCTCTCCTACCTAGGTCCCTCTTTCCCTTTCCACCCTCCTGTGAACTCGGACCCAGAATTCTTCCTGTCTGAAAGAACTGCAGGGACAAAAATGGTGAAGAGCCTAAGTAAAAGGACGTCCAGTGATAGGCCCAAATTGAGATCCTGTTCAAGGGGAGGCCCCAAGGCTTGACACTATTACTGATGCTATGGTGTGCTTACAAACAGGGTCCTATCATGACTGACCTCCGAAATGCTCAACAAGCAGCTGAAAGAGTCAGGTGCAGATATTAACACCCAACCAATGGAGAGAAGTTGGTGAGCCCTGTGATTGAATTGGGGAAAAGCTGGAAGAAGCTGAGGAGGAGGGCGACCTTATAGGAAGACCAGCAGTTTCTGCTGAACTGGACCCCCAAGATCTCTCAGACACTGAGCAACAAATCAGACAGCATACACCAGCTGATATGAGGCTCTGACACATATACAACAGATGATTTCAGGGTCTAAACTCACAGAGATTTGAGGCCCAAGGGAGTCGGGAGGTCTGGTGAGGTGAGGGTGAGGGGTGGGAACATCGTCTAAAAGACAGGGAGGTATGGGATGTGAAACAGTCAGATGTTGGCCAGGGAGGGGAGTGAAGTTTGGACTGTGAAAAAGATTAAAGAATAAATAAAAAAACTAAAAGCACAAGATATCCACAGTTTACCATAGGATGGGAAAACAGTGAACCAAGTCTGAAGGAAGGATTAATACTACCCACAATAAAGCATGAGACTTTCAGGATCTGTGGAAGCCATCAGTTTTTGGAGAAATCTCTCAATATTTTCTTAGTAAATTTTTCTACACTCTTTTCATTATATACAAGATAAATCACATAAACATTATATGCATCTAAATTTGCAACCATCACCCCCAATTCCCCCCCAAATCTTTATTTTTTTGTGTGTAACAATATAATAAAAATTAAAACATACTACATGTTCATTGATATTGCTGGGTCTTTTTTTTTTTTCAATTTTGTTTATGTGGACTATTGTAAGAGAGTCTGTTTCACAGTAGACTTCCTGATGTTCTAGCTGGTACTGTCTTTCCACGAGGTCTTCTGCAATGGTCCCTGAGACATACATTCGGAAGCTGTGGTGTAAACATCTATATTCTTGTGATTGGGCTCCTCATGATCCATTGATTGTTTGTGTGGTGTCCATTTGTGATGTTGTGTGATGATCTTCATTTGCTGTAAAATAAAATTTTTGCATGTGTAAGTATAATTATTAGAACACAGCAAGAACTTATGCTAGTCTAGACATGTAGATCCTTTCCTAGGGACCTAGAACCCACCAGCCCTGGTAAGCTGCTGGTAATTGAAATAGTCCATAGACATTGCAGTTGCTAGTATTGTTCAGTTTGCTTCTCTCCCTTGGTATCTTGCACAGTATTATCGGGAACCATAAAAGCTAGACCTCAAGGAAAGGATTTTCAGGGCAGACCCAACTTGTCATCCAAGTCATGTGTGGAAATTCATGGAGTTCCACATCTAGAATAAGAAATATTGGAAACTATTCACTGCTTGGAGAAAGTCATTTAGCTGATTTCAAGGTATTGATTGTTCAATGGAGAATGGTCAGCACTGAAATCATATATACAGAAATAACAAAAGAATACTTAATAAGTTGTATTTATATACATCTGGTAATATGCACACTAATACTCACATATGCATGTATGCTCACAGACACATGTATGTAACAAATATTTTAAAAATGGACATTGTTAATGTGAGAGTGAAAAGGTTCTGGAGGGGCTTGGAGAAGGGTAAGTGAGAGAGGTTGGAGGGAGGAAGGAGAGAAACATGATGGGTGTCAATCTATTCCAATAAAATATATTGAAAAAAGATATTTTAAAATGATAGATGTAAAACAAGACAAAAATGCTATAAAATACTTGGAAACTGGAAGGAAAGAATGGGATATTTTTACTAGATGAAGTAAATAGATATTTTGTTAAATAATCAAGTATGAAGATGGTGCTGTATTTATTAAAGCAGAAGTGAGAGAAAGAGCCTGAATATTCTTTCCCTGCCCTCTTTCTTTCTGAGTTTAATATGTTTCACTGATCCACTAGCAAATCCACAGCTCCTCGGTTGTGGCTTTCTAAATTGCTGTATCTCTAGAATTTCATTCTTCTCCTTTTGCTTGTACTCACGTTGTCTGTAAAATCACTCTGCTTTTTGCTTCACGCATACCACTGGTATGGACCCCATCATTGCTGTCAACACTTCACCCATTATCTGCAAATAGATCTGCTTTGACTTCTTCCCATGACCTAGTTTCAGTATACTGTGTGATCCAGTATAACTATAACATCCTTCACAATATTTATGCCTAAAATTAGGCAAAATTAGTAAAATATAATGACCTTTCATAGCTTAAATATTTTCAGTGACAAGGAACACTTTCATTACTAATTCAATTTGCAATAATTTAGCGATGATGTGCACATTTAAAACATAGGCTGATATACATAGTACCAGATCACCCAATGCTAAAACAGATGGCTATTGATATGCCAATTGCATTAGAGATATTAGAATGTGCTGTGACATTAGAGTTTTGTTTGCCTCTGCTTCAATATGTTATAAATCAGATGTCAATAACTGACAATCTTAATCTTTTGCAGATTCCCTGAAGGAAGAATCTGTACTTTATCTTTCAACCCTTATCGATTATCTAAGAGTAAGACATAACAGATGATCAAAAATGTATGGAAAGCCAAAATGAGTGAATTGTTTGTGTTATTGTGAACATAGAAGCAACATATGCATTTATTACACTTAACATGTTATCAAGTGTCAAGACTTCTAATTTATTATCTGTAGTTCAAACAGGAATAATATATATTTGGGGGGAATATAACAATGTTGACAGTCAAGCATCTGGAGCTTTACTGAGAAATGCAATAATTAAGATGATTACATCCCTGTCAAGCTATGCAACAGCCGCTAAAAAGAAGTTGAGCTATGAAGCAGGTAAATCCTTGTATGGCACTGCATTTTCAGTAACAAGACATCTTTCGTACTTATTTGTAGAATTTTTTCCAAACAGCTACTTTTTTTATATAACTGCATTTAAAACTGATTTCATTATTTGAATATTGTTTGCCTGTCACAAATCAAGAGCATACAGTATTTTCAATTTTTATTCCTTAGATTAGACCTAACTTATGGAATTACAATGCTTTTATCAAAATGTCTGCAAGGTAAATACATTGGGAGAGATTTTACCAATCAGTTTTAAATGTAAGTAAAAATCCTGCATTTTCACACATCACTATTTAATCCCAAGTTATTCCACAGGCTATGTGTTATTTTGAGTTGCAGTTGTTCTATACTCAGTGTATATAATTTACAGTCTCCTTAAACATGGAGGATAATGCAGTCAAAGACTGCTGCTTTGATATGTTTGAAAAAAAGGAAAGAAAGAAATTAACCAGTATAACTTCCATCACATACAAAAAAAAAAATGGAGTTTCCTTAGTCCTTTTCATTTTTCATTTCCTTCCTAAGAAGTATTTTAAAGAACATAAACCAAAATAAATGAAACAAAATATAGCAAGGCAAATTATCCTTTATTAGTCTGAGTTCTAGATCTAGTAAGCCTAGTGTGAACCAGGAAGACTGTCTGGGAAGCCTTAGTGTTTTCTCTGCCTGGCCATCTCTGGAAGCCTGCAGCATCGGAGTCTGTGTATGTATGACAACATGTACCTACACTAAAACAAAGTCAAGAATTATCTTCTGGTATGTGACCCAAACAAAGGGGCCCAGCAATAATGTGTCACCAGAAATGTCTGGATGGGGCAATATCAGGTGGAGAGTAATTCTGTCAATGCAACCTGATTCTAGCAGAGCCACCTCAAGAAAGCTACATGCATATGGCACTACCTCGTGAGAAGTAAGGGGAACTGGAGTGGTTTGAGTATAATTGGCCTACCTAAGCTTATTTTTTATTTATCGTTGAGCAAGTGATAGTTATATTATATTAGCTATTATTACCTGGTTATTATTTTCATTTGTACTTTTAATCTGAAATGAACTATAATCCTAAAGTGGATGGAAAGCTTGTGATCCAGACCTTGAGGATGGAAGACACAAGCTTTTGATCATGATCATGACATTGGATGATACACATTTTTGATAGAGATCTTTAGGCATAATAGCCATGAAAAGCTTAGGCCCAGGCATGGTGGTGTACCCCTTTAATCCTAAGAGACAGAAATAACAGATCTCTGAGTTCAAGACTAGCCTGGTACAGAGCAAGCTCTAGATAAAGAAAAGATTAGGTCCAGGAATGATGGTACATACTTTTAATTCCAGTATTCAGGAGACAGAGCCATGCAGATCTTTGAGTTCAAATCCATTCTATGGATTAAGTTCCACAGGGCAATCTTAGGCAACAAAGGAGCTGGCAAACAGAAAGGTGATGAAAATGTAATCCCATGCTCCATCTTCAGCAAGCAGCAGAACTCAGCAGCTATGGCCATGTGGCTTTAGAGTTAAGAATAGAATTAACTACTGGGACAGTGGATGCTGCTTAGCTGGAAATAAGAAATTAGTGGTAATTAAGAATAGACTAGCATCACTTATGTGAAATCTTCTGGGAACTGTTTTCTGAGAGCACAAAGAAGCTGTGTTCTAGAGCTAGCCAATGTTGGCCCTCATGCTGCAGGTAGACTTTATGATGTGTAAGAATTACCCAGGTGATACTGGTTTTGAGGACATGAATGGGTCAAGGAAAGGATCTGAAGCTCCATACTGTGAGAGGCCATGGAATGGAATTGATGAAGGTGCAGTCTCAGTCTCAGTTGACAGTCCAGGACTGAAGGGGTCATGCAAGGAAGTTTAAGGTTTGGCACCATGAAGGGAGCCTATGAGATGCTACTGGAAAAGCCCAGTTCCAATGCAATACTTCACTGGAGTCTCTCAATGGAAGCAAATTGGAGATGCCAGTGCTGTGAGGCAATCTCCAAGCACAGTAGCAGTAATGGAGTATAATCAACCAGAGGCTAGAGTGATACATAGAGCAGACCTAGAAAAGTTACCCCAGGCCTTTGCAAGAGCCTAGAAAATCAGTGAATCCCAGACATTGGAACAAAAATCTGTAAAGTTGAAGATGCTTTGGAGACTCCAAGATTGTAGAGACTCCAGAGCAATGGGATGCCTGCTAAGGAAAGCTCTCAACAGGGAGTGGAACTAGCCCAGGAGAAAAAAGTTGTTTGTTGCAGTCAGCAAGGAAGAGGAAAGGAGTTGTATCGTTAAAGAGTGTTTTGTCATCAGACGTGGAGATGACAAGTTTGTAGTTTGCTCAGCTGGCTTTTGGTCTTGGTCTCATGCAGTATTTCCACACTATGACATTTTGCAACAGTAATGTATATCCTCTGATGGTTGAAGTATAACATCTGCTATTTGGTTGTGATTTTATATGGGACTACAGTTAAGAAATTACCTGAATCTCAGAAGATACTTTGAACGTTGGACTTTTAACATTGTTGAGACTGCTATAGACTACGGGGGTTTTTGAAGTTGGCCAAAATGCATTTTGCATTATGCTCTGGCTAGGTACAGCCTCCATAGACTCATGTGTTTGAACATTCCTGGGAGTGGAATGTAGTGGTTTAAATGTGCTTGTTCCAGGGAATGGCACTATTAGGAGGTGTAGCCTTGTTGTAGGAAGTGCGTCACTGTGGGGATGGGCTTTGAACCCCTCCTCCTAGCTGCCTAGAAGCCAGTCTTCTACTGGTGGTCTTAAGATCAAGAATTAGAACTGTCAACTCCTACAGCCTCTGGACTGCCTGGACACTGCCATGCTTCCCACCATGATGATAATCGACTTAACCTCAGAATATATAAGCCAGTCCGAATTAAATGGCATCATTTATAAGAGTTGCCTTTGGTCAGATTATTCCTTCATAGCAATGGAAATCCCAGCTGAGAGAGGGACTATAACAAAGAAAGATATACAAGAAATTTCTCAATGCCTTGGAGACTCAATACTTATCCCAGTATACTTAGAATATATGGTATGACATTAAAGACACTTTCCCCTTAAGGTTAAATGTTGGTTATATTGTAACTTTCAGCATTGTTTGGAATTGTTACTTCCTTCTTTTCATCTACTTTGAAAATGATGATAGTTATCAGTCCTGGCTGGTTTTGTTGTTGGTTTTTTTTTTTTTTTTTTTGTGCTAATTTAAAGCAAACTCATCTGAGAAAAATGCGTCAGTAAGACAGAGCTATAGACAAGCCTCTGAGTCAATTTCTCAATTAGTGATCTGGCAGAGGACAGATTGGTGTGGTGGTGCCATTGCTGGGCTGGTGACCCCGGGTTTCTAAAAGAAAGCAAACTGAGCAAAGCATGAGGAAAAAACAGTAAGCAACAACCCTCCTTGGCCTCTGCATTAGCTCTGCATTGGCCTCCAGGTGTCTGCCCTGCTTGAGTTTCTATACTGACTATTTTTGGTGATGAACAGAATGTAGAATAAGACACATAAATCTTTTCTCCCTCTACTTACTGGGAGACTTACTTTTGGTTATGGTGTTTTATCACACAAATAGTAGCCCTAACTTAAACAATCTCCTTAGCTTAATTAAACTGTTTTCAGAGGTTCAAAGCTGAACAACATATTCATCAAGGTGATTTGAATGCCCAGTTTCATTTACAGCTGATTTACATTATATTTAATTGAGAGTTTGAAATTAGACTTTAAAATTGATCCTGAGATGAAATAGTATTGTAGGGTACTAGGATGGAATGGATGAATATTTTTATATGTAAGAAGCACATCAATTTAGGGAAGCATTGGTAAAATTCTAGGTTTTGAGTATTTGTGTTTTTCCCTAAATTTATTAATTGGTGAACTGAAGTGTAACTTTTCAATGATGGCACTAGAAGTTGAGGCCTATAAGAGATGATTCAATTAGGAAGGAAGAACTCACATGAATAGCATTACTGTTGTTCTATGAAAGGGATTCCAGAGAGCTAACTCACCTTTTCCAGAATCTGGAAACAAGAGAAAAACAAACATGACAGCACAATAACCATTTTATAAATTTTCTCTTTGTTATAGTATCAAATTATTAGATAATTATGTCTGTCCAATGCACAACTTTGGAAGTTGCAGTTCACAGTTGTTTGTCATATCACTTTGGGAGCAATACCTACATATTGTTTCCTTATTTATACATCATGTACTTGGAGTAAACAATTTTATTAATATATATATATAAATATATGTATATATAATATACACAATATCATATATATATCAATTCAATATGAAAAATGAGTGGCTTTCTTTCAAGCCACTCATAACTTAAGTAGACAAAGAAGCTATCCTTAAGAATATATAAATTTTACACATTATAGTATATAAATTATATATTGTATATTTATTTAACATATTATCTATTATACACATATATACATATGTAAATATTTACATATATACACATATATACATATATACACACATACACACATATATACATATACACATACACACACATATACATATATGCATATATCAATTTAATTTGAATGGCTCCCTTTTTCTAATACATTGCTTATAATCAGTTAAGTAGACAAAGTAATTCTGAAGACATTACCACACACATCCGTAGCCAATGTCCAAATGTCCAGCATGTGAACTGGAAACTTACAGGTTCTTTGGAAAGTGATGGATGGTATTTTACTGGAGCAAACACGTAAAAGATTGTTTTCCTGAAGCAGACGCAAGTGAAAGTATGATTTACTAAAGCAGAAAAGTGAAGGAACACAGATGAAAGGATGTTCTACTAAAAGAAACCAAACACATGAAAGGAAATGTAGTGAAGGATTCTTCACTAACAAAACACAGGTATTCACTAACAATACAATATATAGGTCTACTTTACATTGTATAGTTGAGCTTCAATTGTCGGGAGTCCTTAGAGAATTGCAACAAAAAACTTCTGGTGGTGTGCTGCAGCTTCTTGTCATTTCAGTGGACCTTGGCTGATTGTCTGAGTGACCTTAGCTGAGACAGACGCACATGCTTAGACAAGACCCATGAAGGACACATGATGATTGGAAGGCATATAAAAAGGAGTTGGTGGACAGTGACAGAGGCTGAGCTTGGCTTGCTTACAGAGCTAGCTGTGCAATGCATGTGGGTCTCAGATCTTTGCTGATCTTCCCTTTCTTTAAAAACTTTTTCTGACATTCCTGTTGGCCCTGGTCCTTCCTGCTGACTGTTGTTGAGGCTGAGGCCTTGCTTTCTCTACTAGTCTTTGCCACCACTGATGATTTGTGTTTGCTATGTTGTCTTTACCAAACTGGACTGGTGGTGTATCCTTAAAGTGTTTGCAAGTGGATTTGAGCTGCCACTGCTGACCTCTGAACTGAACTGCTGATTTCCTGAAAATGCAGATGCAAATGGGATTTGCACAAAGGAACCATTTCTAAACTGGTCCATTTTCTTTTCCTTTCTTTTCCACTACCTCTGGAGAGTGGTTGGCTAGAAGGAAGGTTAAGGCCCTTAAGAACAATCATTAAAAGTATAGTTTAAAACAAAGTTACAAGCAATTGTCTGTTTCAGATTTAAAAATTCTAGCTTTTGGCCATGGGTCCTCCATCAAGGAGGACGGAGGTGGGTTTTGCTTGAGTTCATTAAACAGAAAATTACTCAATAGTAGCATCAGAGTTTGTGACAGATGATTTTCTACTTCTTTCCTACAGACACTTTCTCAGAAATTTGCATAATTTTGTAAATTAAGACTTTTATGAAAGTACCTTATTTCTTCTGTAGAAAACAAAGCTTTTCCATACTATGATAAAATATAAAAATGCCTATTTTATGTTTTCAATAACTTCATCTCTATAATACCAATGTTTTAAAGCCTATAAGTTTGCATTAAAATGTAAAATGCACTTATGATAAAACCTACAATATTCAGCAAAGTGAGCCTGCCTCAGAGAGCCTAAATGCCATTTTCCTTCATATGTGGAAAGGAAAAGATTGTAAAGAAGATGAAATTTAAAAATGTGATAAAAGTAATGTATAAGAGAATGGAAGGGAAGTTAGGAAACTGGCTTGGGGCCTAACATGAGTAAGCACAGTGGGCAGGGGAATGAATGAGTAGGAAGGATAATTACATGTTACAAGGGTACTGTGATAAAATCTATCACTTTGCCATCTTGTAGGTTAACACACTTTGCCTTTTTAAATATTTTAAAACTAAATTTAGTTTGGAATGACATTTTCATAATTTGTCTGGGTTTTACTGTAATTTTAATTGATTCTCTTTTTGATACACTTCAACTCATAGATCACTTTCAGGGTCACAAAATTAATGAGAAAGCACAGATTTCTCATGTGGCCTTTGCTCCTTCATCCGACCTTACCTTGTCAAGATCTCCCATCACAACAGTGTATTTCTTACAAGTGAAGATATTAAATTGACATATCATTATCATCTATTATCTACCATAGTTCCATTCTATCCACTCCTCAAGATTCTATTCCCTTCAACCACAAGATGCCCAGGGCAAGAGGGAGCCTGTTATCAAGAAGTTCCTATAGAGTCAGTCATTTGAAGATGTCACTTCTGGGTACATAAGCCAGTTCTGTTTTGTCTTATCAGTTCCCAACCCAAATAACAATGAAAGTCTTGTTGAAATAAAAATTACTCAGATGTTTTCATGGTGTTGTAAATGTTTTTTTGTTTTGTTTTTTTTAAAGTAAGAAACAGGTTCTAGATCCAAGCAACATTCTACCCCAGAAGGATCGGAAAACAGTTCTGCTATTTGCAGACATCAGTTTAATAGGTAAAGTAGAAGAGTGGATTAAAGAACTATCCTGCTTTTCTATATTTGGATTTTGCCTTATCCTGTTGTATGACAGCCTTTTCCTTGGAGACTTCCCACACAGGTCTACTCACCCCCAGAAAGGAAGCTCACAACAGACCAAAGTATGGCTATCATCAAAGTCTAACTCGGTGAAAGAGTGATGTTCGTAGGGATTACAGGAATATGGGTGAAGGTAACTCACAGGATCAGAGATGATACAATGACTCAAGACAACTATACCCAGAGAGTCCATGCCAGCATGGGGGACAGCTTGCAAAAACCTGCAAGCCTGGAGTACAGTGTACAGCTTGTGGTATCCTTTCCAGGAAGTCAGTTGTTCTGAACCTTCTCAAGCAACTCAATTAAACTTTGTTCCCTCTCGGCCAGTGTGTCTTCACCTTTATAACTATGATGCTTAATACAGTTCTGCATGATGTACTGACCCCCCATGATAAAATTATATTCATCGCTACTTGTGTTTTCTAATGGTCTAAGAGATCAGGACTTAGAGGTCAAAGTAGCCATTCTCTGTTTCCTTTAGGCTGCTTCTTTTTTTTTTTTTTTTTTCCTTTCTGCTACTTCCTAGAATCTAGACTTCTCTGATGTCTTCTTTAAAAGCCCTGTTTATGGTTTCTTTACCCTAGGTTAGGGAGGGTACAAGTGAATCTGGTAATTTTTGAGAACTTCCTGAAGCTATTTTGAGTTGTTTACTTCCTGTCTCAAGGCAGTTCTGTGCAGGATTTACCCTCCCTTAGAGTATCCTGTTGTTTCACCTCTCTGTTAGCATGTTGATTTACGATATTTTTTCCAAGACATAATGTTTTAGTCTTTGAGAAAACTGCTATGAAACATCAATGAGCAGCATCCGGTTGAGTGAATTTTGACAATTGTAACTAGCTGAGGCTCAGTACTTAGATTACAAAGACACATATAGAGTAGGTAGACAACTATTTCCACAGGACAATTATAATAAATTCATTATGAAAAGAAGCCGGTTGAGCCAAACTTATTAACTGAGTGCAAGGTTGGTTGGGAAACATTGATTTTGCTTTCTAAATCCACATGACAATGTAAAGATTTTATATGTGTAGATTCAATATTTAACATTTAAGAAATTTATAAATGGGATTTAAGATGAATCATTTTTACTACTCAGATGACCAGAATAAATTATGCCATGTCCTATTCAGTAGTGAAGATTAGGGACATTTTCCTCCTAGAAATTGAAATATTGCAGATAAAATACCCATTAAAATTTCTATGGAGTTATAAAAATGAAAAATGTTACCTTCACTTAGGCAGTAATAGGGCTACTTAACTAATGGATTCTTAATTATCCCATAAGGCTGTGAAGACAGTTTGTTTTTCTTTTTCTAAATAACCCATGCTTTTAAAACAATAATCCTAAGTGCATGCAAAATTTTAAGAATGCATGCAGCCATCTGCTGACCACTGACCTAAGTATAAAGGATCTGTATATGAGCTTACTGGAAGGTTGTTAAGGACAGAAGTGGGCAGTAAAAATGGCTTTAGGATCAATAACAGGAAGAAAATGCCAAACACAAATAAGCTCTATTAATCTCTATCTCCCTTTGTATTTTACAAAAGCCAAACAGTTACACAAATCTCAAGTTTGGAGAGACAAGACGATGTTGACATCTATGACAGAGAAGGAAATATCGCTTTGACTCTAGACAAAATGAATATGACCTTTCTCTCTCTCTCTCTCTCTCTCTCCTTCTCTTATTACCATAACACAGTGCCTTTTGACCTTGATTTAAAGACCAAGTGTTTTGCTGTTTAGGACTGCTGAAAATAACATACGATTGAGTCTTTCACTTTTAGTGTTTCTATTTTAATGATGTGTAAAGGAAACAAATACTGGGGATGTTAATTGGTCCTGTGCTGAATCAGCATTCGAAGCTTTTCCGTATTCAATGTAGAAGTTAGCCATAACAGAGCATTAACTATCTTGAAAAAACAAAAAAGTCATCAAATAAAAATAATAAATTAAAATTGGTTCTTTCCTAGGCTGACTGTTTATGATGTTTGTAAAAGAAATTTATGAGACAGATACTCTCCCCAGAAAATTTTACTGATCAGTTTATTCTTTGACAAAAGACAGGAGCAAAACAATTTAGCAATTTCCTGAAAATAAAGCTGGATTTATGATCTGGTCAAAATATAAGAGAATTTTAATCATCTGTAACAGGTAGAAGTGATGGATTCCACAAAACCTCTCACTTGAGCATAAAGATCCTACAGAAGCTGCCCCACTGTAGCACATCACTGTAAGATGTATCAGCTGGAGACAAAGACAGAACCGTAAGTTAGGGACAACAGCAAACAGAGGAAGCAATAGAAGGGATCAGTTGGAAAAGATGCTGTGCTTATCTCTCTGACTCACATGCTCAAGTACTGGCTCTTACTATCTCAGGATGTGAACTGATGTACAACAAAGAATTCACAGATGTAATTAGTTCAGTCAAGGTTGTGTCATTAATTACTGCTCAAATTCCAGTAGATCTGTATTAAAAGTGAAACCTGGACATAGAAGCACACATTTGGGGAAAAAGGAACAGGGTGTGGTGACATTCCATACCAATGACTGTAAAAAATTAAATTCAGCAAAGGTAGATGGGAAGGATGGATATATCTTCATCTCTATCTCTCAGAACAGTCCAAACTGGTTAGATTCCATTATCTTAGTATTCATACCTCCATAGCTGCAAAACAATATGTTTCTGTTAGTTAAGTCACCCAGCTACTGATACTTACTTTTAAAACTCTGTGAATCAAATGTATGCAAGGAACATCTTCTCTGAAATACTTGTAAAAGAAAGCAACCAATCAAAATCCTGAAATCATCTAAATCCTTCATTATGCTCCAGTATCAACAAGCATATGTACTCCAAAGAATCTACCCTAACTAAATACTGTATTTTTCTGATTTATTCTTAGAACCTGATATGAAGTGGTGTGCATACCTAATCATTAAAAGGACTATAGCTTCATAATACCATATGCTCTCGTATCAGCCCCATTGAAACACTTGCACTTGAATGGAAAATAAAATTTCCTCTTAACATCCAACAAAGAAGTCAATACATTGAATAAATAATTGAATAAATGACTAAAATTTCTGAATTTAAAGGCAAACATTTCTATGTATAAAATTTAGATTTGCGATATTTAACAAACACCTAATTATTTTGGATTCTTGGAGATGATAAGGTCTTAGATATTATGAGCTTTATTATCAGCATGTATGACAACAGTTAGGAAATGGCTACATGCAGGGGTAAATATATATGGCTCCATACTGTATGTATCATCAGAGAATTGTTTCAAACACCGAGATATGATCATAAAAAGATGCTTCATTGATCTGAGTATACAGTAAAATGATTTTAGGAATAGTTTTATGACTGTGTTACTTTGGCCAAAAAGTCTTATTTGGCTTCCCCCTAGGTCATTGGCTTATCTAATCTTAGGTTCTCAGCCACCTGTGCAGTACTACAAATGCGTTGAGTTCATTAACTAAAATGAACCTTAAATACAATTGCATGTTGGTTGGTTACTTCGTATATTTGGTGCCATGATGAGACAAACACATATTGCAGGCAGGCAATAATTGAAGGATGTCTTGTCTTATGGTTTTACTGCTGTGAAGAGACACCATGACCAAGGCAACTCTTATAGGGACAACATTTAATTGAGGTTGGCTTACAGTTTCAGAGGTTCAGTTCATTATCATACAATGGAAGCATGACAGCACCCAGGCAGGCATGGTATTAGAGAAGGAGCTAAGTGTTCTATATCTTGTTCTGAAGTGATCCATTCTTATTTCTGCAGGAAGTCAGGAGGAGGACCTGTTCTACATTGGGTGTACCATGAACATAGGACATCAAAGCTCACCCACACAGTGACACAATTCCTCCAATAAGGGCATGTGCTACAAAGACCACACCTCTCAATAGCACCAATTTCCATGGTCGAAGAATATTCAAACCACCTCCAAGTATTTGTAGCTGGGTTGGAATGTATCTTTCTCTTTTGGTAGATGGCAGAGTTCCTGTCAGTTTCATGAACATTAGTCTTTAGGAGTGAAAGCTTTAGGAGGCACCAGGTTGATTTGTCCATGCTTGTTAGGTTGTGTGAGTGTTATCTGAAGCAATAGGACCTTACCATTAGTTTGTGGATAGCGGTCAATAGGGTCATCCATCATCTGGGGAATTTTTTAGTGTTGTAGACCCAAACAAATACTGACCACTTCCAGACCATGTGCAAAGACAGCTTCAAAAATCTCAATCTTAAATGGGATGTCTCCATAACATCCCTTCCACAGTGCTCAGGGAACCCTACAAAAGAGAAGTCAGAAAGAATGCACAGCATATAGGAAAGAAACCACATAAACTAGATTCTCTAAACATAGCCGAACTGATGCACATACCAACTCACAAAGAATATTCCAGAATGTACAAGAACTGCATGATAATGGGCCAGATGGGGTCCCATCACTGAAAGAAGTAGCAACCACAAAACTTCATCTGTAACCCAGAAACTTTCTCCAAGTGATAAGAACTCACAAATGATAAAATTTTGACACTAAAACAATTTTGTTTAGGTGTTCTTGGAAATTTTGATAAGATTTATCTTCTTTCTATATTATCTACCTTTTCTATCAAGCAATATATATTTCCTTTCCAAAAATGCAGTCTTAATGTTAAAAATATGAATAAAATGTGATGTAAGAATCCATAATAGTTTATAGAACATAATTTTCCAAATAGCAAACCAAGTTTTATTAAGTAAATCAATGGTCTATGTTTTATTTTTTTACATTCAAAATGTTGTCCCCCTTCCTGGTCTCCCTTCTAAGACGTCTTCACCCCACCCCCTTCCGTTTGGTTCTGAGACAGAGATTCCCCCATTACTTCCCTACCTCACTCCCTCCCCCAATCTCCCTTGCCTTGAGTATCAAATCTCTACAGGATTAAGCACATCTTCTCCCACTGAGGTGAGACAAGGCAGTCTTCTGTTACATATGTGCTGCAGAGTCATGGACCAGCCCATGTATGCTCTTTGATTCATGGTTTAGTCCCAGATGTCACTCAACTAAAGAACAAATGATTTTCTTTTCTGTCCCAGTCTAATTGGTTTTCTATAAGCTTTTCTATGTTTACAGGCATTTCTTACTTTAGGTCATGGGACTTTTCTATAACTCTGTTGAAAATATTTTCTGGTCCATAGAGCTGGGACTCTTCACCTTCTTCCATTCCTATTAACCTTATGTTAGTTCTTTTCATAGTATCAAAGATTTCCTGGATTATTTTCTGTCAATTTTTTTTTTTTGATTTAACAGTTTCTTTGACTGATGTATCAATTTCTTCCATTGTATCTTCTACACCTAAGATTCTATCTTCCATATCTTATCTTCTGTTGGTGGTGTTTGCCTCTGTTGTTTCTATTCCCTTCCATAGGTATCCATTTTCCTATATTACTTCAGATTGTGTTCTCTTTATTGCTTTGATTTCCATTCTCATGTCTTGAACAGATTTATTCATTTCATTACCAGTTTAATTATATTTTCTTGTATTTATTTAAAGGATTTATCAGTTTCCTCTTTAAAGAGTTTACATGTTTGATTGTATTTTCCTATTTTCTTTGAGGAGTTTATTCATTTTCTCTTTAAAGGCATCTATTTCTTTATAATGTTGAATTTAATGTAATTTTCCTGTGCTTTCGTTGTGTTAGGATATCTAGGAATTGCTATAATGGGATAACTGCTTTGAAGGTGCCATATTACCCAGGATCTTGTTGGTTGTGTCCTTATGCTGGCCTTTAGCCACCTGGTTGTCCCTGGATGTTTCTGGTGTAGTAACCATTGGGAAGGTAGACCTAGTCTGGATATCCCCCAAGCAACAGATCTACAGTGGTCATATTTGGACTGGATATTCTTGGTATAACAATCTTGGATGTTTATTTCATGATAGGCCTGGTAGAGGCTGGCAGAACAGTGATGGAGCAAAGGAGCTTGGGGGACATCATGTAGCTTGCTCAGGGAAGATGGGCATGATCACCAAACTGTCCCAATTTTACATGCTTGCAGAGGAATTTTAATACAGAAAAATGGATGCTTTGGGAAAGGATCACATCCAATGACCTTCAAGGTCTGAGTGATCTGGCTGGAATGTAGACAAGCCACACACATTTAGTCCCTCTGTCTAGAATACAGACACACACTTACTATACAACTTTAATCGCTAATATTGAAGGTAAAGTTAATTTGCAGAATGAAACATCCATGTTTTTAAGTAATGTCTAATTGAGGGGCAAAGTGATGAATCCCAGCAGTATTTGACAGAATGACTCAAAAATAGGATACACACAGCTCTCATGAGAACAGAGGCAAGAGGTGACTTTAGAGAGCAGTGCAGTTGGGTAGAGAGGAGACTTGGGCACTTTAATAGAGATTGGTTGCAGGTGAAGACAAAACTAGCCAGAGAATGATAAGGATCTAGAAGATTAGAACAAATTACCAGAGTTAGTTGAGGCCAAGCAGAGTAATTCAGTAAGAAGTTTTGAAAAGCCATTTTGAACCAATCTGCTTGGTCAGGAGTCTGAACATCTGAGTTGAACAATCCAGTCAATGTTCTGAAAGAACTAGAAAAGGTGTGTGTATTTAGCAGTAAGACAATGAGACATCAATTACATCTGGAGCATGAAAGGTACTTTTTATACACGCTAGACATCAAGTCAGGTGAACTGAAAAAATAATCTCTGATTCAGCTTCCAAGGTCCTGATGAAGTGCCTTAGATTGCATCTGTTTAAATTACATTGCTGAGGATATTGACTGCAATTCTTTTGCAGTGAAAGCCTCCAGCAGTCCACTGATTAACATAAATACACTCGGTGTTTCCAGAGTAAAGATTTCATGAACTCAGGTCTAGAGAGGCAATAAAACATGTACCTCAGATTTCTAGCCACTGCATATGTCAGGGATCATGTCCTTATTATTAAGAGAATTGAAAGGACAGTTCCCATGGCAATTTGTCCTCCTTAGGAATCAAATGATTGATTTGTCTCACTTTCTAGGCAGTCTATAACTTTCATGTCTCCTCAGATCTTTCAAAGCTATGGGTGGCATCTGCTTGACTCTGTGTGTCCAAGGCACACCAAAACTAACCTGTTGACATATATAATCCTCTATAAATAACCCTCTCAGACTTGATGCCTTAGTGATTGTATGACATTTGAGATTTTCCTGAACTCTCTAGGAGCAACATCTGTTAATTTTATTTTCCTTTTGCCATTGTTTGTTTCTCACATCTTCTATTTTGCCAGACATATCATGTCTTATACTGTAATGATAGCTTAGGATATATCATATTTGACAGCTTTCTCCTCTGAGTGGCTGTTAGAGACAGTTTTGTCTTCTTTGACATAATTTGTTGACATGTAAGAGAAGACATGATTCTCCTGTCTCTTGGATAACTCATATGCTGGAATGGCCTTCCTGCTTCATGTACCTATGGCTGAAACCAGCCTCTTGCAGAATGACTGGTCAGGAACACTTATTAACCTGCCAGCTCAGCTCTGATGCCAGAAGGAAAGACAAACAGAGCTTAACTGGTATAATAAATATTCTGTATAGCCTTGGGCTGAAAGTAGTTACATCTGTGAAAGATTTATGTATATAGTGAACATGAATTAACTGTCCAAAGAAAATGAAAAAATATAGATGTCTACATAATTACTAGCAGACCACCTTGTGTAGTTTTAGAGTGCTCTGATATGGTTACCAGGAGAGCCCTCTTGATGACAGGAGTTTTGGAATCACAGTGATGATATGATTGCTTCCTATGGGAATAAGCTGGAGTGAAAAATATCAGCCTCAGGAATGAATGTTCCAATTTTAGTATCAAATGCTCCATCATTGAAAGATAAAATCAGAGGACAATAATCCCATATAAAGTTTTAATTTTTAAAAATTAGACAAAAGATTCCATGGATACCAATTATTGCCATTTAGAATGTATCTTGTGAGTTAAATAAACATGGGTGCTAAAATGATAAAACTCTCCAAGAATTACTGGTCTTAATAAAACTCCCAAGACTTGAGGACAAATACATATTTATAAGCTATTCCAAAGAACAAGAGAATTTAGTTATACACTGTTATTCTAACAAAAACAACATTCATTGTTAATCAAACTAGATAGAAAACGAAGTGAAACCTATATTCTTAAACCTCAGAAGTCAGATGTGTCCTAAACATAATCCTGGGAATTCAGACGCTATTAGAAAATACACTAATATCACATTATTGCACAGAATATTCTTTATTTATATGCATATATGCACACTGAATTACATGTCCATGTGAGAGTGTGTACTTCAGTTGTGGCCCATGTAGGGAGGTCCAAGAACAACTTTTAAGAATCAGTTCTTTCTTCTGATTATATGAGACCAGGGTACCAAACACGGTGATCAGACTTGATGTCAGATATTGATACCTGCTAAGCCATTGACCAGGCCCTCAAATCCCATGCCTGTTTCTTTGCTAAAATACAATAATCTCTTATTATTTTGTAAACTATATGACCTATAATGTATAATGGTACTCAATAAATGTTTGTAGAATAAATATAAAAATACTGCATATTTATTAGAGAAAATGAGAGTATAAAGAGTTCACAAAATAGATTTTCTTCCATGATAGCTTCATGACAAATAAAAAGTGTAAACAAAAACACTTTGAGAATTTTAGCTCTTCAAGCCAATTATTCCATAGTGTCCCCAAAACCTTGCTTTTCTTTCAGATTAATGTTCTTATTCTCATTTTGTAAATAATTGTTTATTTTGTTGTTGTCAAGTAACACATTGAAGAGCAGTCACAAAGCAAGCATGAAAATTATTGTATATTGAACATGATATATATTTATATTTAATATATTATTTATGTATGCTATATATGCTATAGATATAATAAAGTATATAAATACACATACATATATAGTGTATATACTATATATACACATACAAATACATAGTATATGTATACATATATATGTATATGTGCATGCATATGTATTTATACATGTATATATGTGTGTTATTTATATACTGTAAGTATGCATATGTATATGTACATTATATATACTATACCTATATTCAAACATGTATACATACAATATATTTAAATCTACATATATATTATATTGATTTATAGAAAAAACCTTTTGAGAAAAAAAACTAGAGGACTAGCTAACATGGCCTTCTATGTTGAAATTAAACTCCACCTTTCATATTGTGATAAATGAGAACAAAATTTATTTATTTAAAAGAAACCAAATGATTGGATGAACAATTTTTAAGGAAGATAGGGATTTCAAATAAAGAGTGAAGTCATTTCCTTTGAGAGCTAGTGGTTGACAAGTGACATGGCTGTTTCCTTACTTTTCTCCTCCCAAAGGGCTTGGAGGAAAATGTAAGCCCCACATGCTCACTACTGTCTCTTTAGACATATGGTGTTCATCGGAAAATACTTTATTGTTGTCATTGTATTAAATACTCATTATAATTAAGGAATGTATGACTACTGAGTGACATCATCACTAAGTTTCTCTTTTCTGTCTTTGTACTGAGAATTTAGATACAAAGTAGGATAGATTTTGTCTTGAAAAAAATATATGAAATTATTTCTAATATTTCTACAATGTAGTATTTATTGTTTTTTAGAACCAAAAAGGCAACATTGTCATTCTACACCTCTGTATATGCATAAATAAAACATTTTATTATATATTGCTTTATCATTGATAACTTTCCACATTACGGATTCTGTAGTTTTAAATTTAATTATAGAAAAGTAAAAATATATTACTATTTTTCTCTCTTCACATCATCTTGTCTACAAAAATAAACATATGCAT
>JADRCH010000184.1:3163543-3202561 GCA_019843965.1 Rhynchomys soricoides | reverse complement strand
TTTTTCTCTCTTCACATCATCTTGTCTACAAAAATAAACATATGCATATGATTAGGCCATAGTCAAAACCTTACTTGTTTAAAATTAAGTGTTTCAGAGAAACAATTCATACCCAAATTGATCTCATTTACATCAGAATTAGCTGCTTGCTTTAGCAGATGTCAGTTTCCAGAATAAACATAATTCTTCTTCAGATTTGTGATTCAGCTAGTTACTATTATGTCAATAACATCTTACAAGAATAATCTTGTAGAAAAAGTGATTTTTTTTTTAGTTTTAACTTAAAAGGCAATACTTTTGTTAATATTTTATATTGAAATTGAACTGTAAATATGATACTGAGATTTGTACCAGGCATATTAAGGTGTGAATTCATATTGGGAATGAAATCCAGACATGGAAAATAAGGTAGAAAGACATGTTTAAACAGTGTCATCATTACTTTAGAATAACTGCATCTAGACACCCACGTGTAAGGCAAAGGAGAAAAGGTGTATTGATTTTTAAATATCATAGATTTTATAACTCTTGTCCTTAAAATAAATTTTATTCATTAACTTTAGAAGCAGTTTTCACCTACAAAGATTTTGTGTGTCTTGAACTATACTGGATCTTATATCAATATAAACATTTCAAAGCAGGAAGAAATATGCTTAAATTGTCTCTACCAAAAGAGGGTGAAATGTCCTCTTTGATTTTATTTTGATGCGTTACTTTGTTGTGCAATGATATTTTCTATGTTGCCAATACATTCTCACACAGCTTTCCAGGACAAATCACAGGCACAGTTAACAATGCTTGGCTGAAACTTTTAAAACATTCTTATTAGTTCATCAGTTATTTAGCACTGTGAACTGACAACATTTTAAGGTACATGTGTATATATATATATATATATATATATATATATATATATGCACATAAATAAATTTAAAGTAACTTGGCTATAAAACCTTAGCCCTGTGTCCCTCTAAAGAGAGGTTTCTCACCTTCCAAATAATTCTTAGTTACTGATTATACTCAGTCATTGATTTTTACTAATAACTGAACTATCTGACATAATATAGTAAAACATACAGTTAATATTTTTCTCCTTTATTCATCTGTAGTGCTCTGTGTTGCAACATGCAGGGCTTTTCAAACCCAAGAACTACTGCATTAAATAAAGAACATGTCTGTTATTCACCAAGTCAAACTGAGAAAAGGGAAAGTTGAAGAGAATTGTATAAGTATGTTGTGTTACCAAAACCTTTCTGGGTTGATATGGCACTTATCTTGTTTACTCACCCCAGATAGGGGCCCAAAGACAGATGTCCCCAATGTCGAACTCAGTGAACTAATGAGCTTTGTTTGTGTTAATTTAGGAGTATGGGTAAGAAGCTACTTTCGGTAGCATAAAGAACTCAAAAACAGATGAATCTTGAAAGCCCAGTCAAACATGAGTACGGATCACAAAGCTTGGAACCAAGAATGCTGGTCAGCCTGAAAGTCAATCAACAGGTTGCAGAGCATCCTTTCCAAGTACTTGGTTGATTTAAACCCATGTCAGACAGCTCAACTAGTTCCTGCTTCATCACAGAAAATGCTGTAGTCTAAGAGTCTTTTTTACAGTTCAGCTTCTTTCACTCAGAAGGGGTCTTTCAGTTTTATTACTTAATCTCTGAAGGAGGGGCCTATTGAATCTGCTGAGTCTCAGGGACTTGCTAGGTTGAGTTGTATTCCTTGAGCTTTAAGAGTTTCCCGAAAGGTGAAATGATTCAGTCTCAGAGGAAACTGTTACAACTCCACAGTTAGAAGACTGTTCCTATGGCAAATGCCTGAGAAGAATATCTTAAAAAAAGAAAATGTTTGTTTGCTGGAATTCAAGGGTCTTAGAAGTCTATTGCCATGTATCTCTGTCACAGCAGACGTGTGCTGACACAGAACAAGGCATGGGAGCTATAAAACTGCTTTCCTCATAGTGAATGGAATGCAAAGAAAGTCAAGAAACAGTCATGGACAAATTATTCTTCAAGTCAAATATCCAGTAGCCTAATTTCTTCAACCAGAATCTGTCTTCTAAGCCTCACCAGACTCTAATGATAACCCCTCAATAGAATAGCCCATCCTTGAAGTCAGAGCCCTAAGAATCATATCATTTCCAAAGCACCAACATCTAGCAATGAAGGTTTGTACCACAAATTCATAAGGATACAATCAGATTTAAGCAATAGATAACAAATCTTTTGATTGTCTATTTTTATACTCTCATAAAATCTTGTCTAACTTATTAAGAATGTGGTAATTTTGATTCATTGGGCATAAGGAAATTTTATCCAATCACACTCATGTTCAAGATAGAATGGAAGAAAAATAGATTTAAAGTAATTCAGCCTATAGTAATCTGGAAAGGTGCAGGGAATGTTGCTGAATCAAAACAGAGATTGGTGAATTAATCTGTGCATGAATGATTGAGTCACCAATGATAATGTCAACAAACTGCAAGCTTTCAATTCAGTTCATTTCCTTATCTATCTCTCTGTCTATCTACTTACCTTTTTATCTATTATCCTTTCATAAATTTGTGTGTATTCATATATTTGCCTATGGTTTATTTATTAGTGTAATATAAATGTAACTCTCAATTTGCCTATGACAGAAATTGCCATTATAGTGCTTCAGTTTAGTATATGATTATGTGAACTTAGACATTTCATAATTCTATCTAACCATCAGAACACTGGACACAGAATGATTCAAAAGCTCATAATGTGTTCGTTTCTATTCCACAGTTATCAGTCCCAAAATTCCTAGCTGCAAGCAACCAGTGTTCTATTCTCCATCACTGTAATTTTATGTTTTCCATCAGGTAATATAATTGAAATCAGATAATACAACTATTTGAAAATGGCCTTCTGTACTTAGCATATTGCATTTAAAAGTCACTTATGTTGTGTTTGTTAACACGTTGGCTCTGTTTTAATTATCGGGTTGTATTTAATTGTATCGTAATAGATTATATAGCAATTCAAACAAGAACATTTTCTCCCAAAGTTTGGTGACCAGAAAAACTCTATTATAAATACTAACAGACTGATTTCAGTTTGAGTATAAGTGTGCACTCACTTGTCATAAAGTCACTGCGGGGAACTGTTCATTCTTTAAGGGTACATGTCTAAGAAGAAATAAGGCTGCTTGTCACAGTACCTGATACATTTGATATCAGTAATCGGTGGATGTTATGTCTGCCTCATATTCTCAGTAGTGCTTGGCATTTTTATGTTGCTATGTTTTAAGTGTTATTTGTTAATCATTCTAACAGTTACCAATTTCTATAACATACAAGTTTTAATCCGTACTTTCCTAAACTCTAATTAACCTTAGGGAACTTATATATTTTCTTCAGTGAAGTTCACATCTGTAGTATGGTTTCATTGGAGTTCATCTTGTTCAGAATAGTCAGATATCTTTGAATTTGTAAGTCTGTCTTTTATCAACTTGAGATGTGACCATTGTTATATCTAATGTTTTGTTATAATCTCTTTTCAAGTTGTTATTTATTTTTAAAATATTTTTAATTACGATTACAATATGATTTCATCATATTCCCCTTGTCTTTTCTCTTTCCAAACCCACATTCATCCCATATAATCCTGCCAGCACTTGTCCAATTTATGAACATTCTTTTACATTTATCGTTATTACTTGAACATACATATATGTACATACATATATTTCTAAGTATAATATGTTCAATCATGGGTATTATTTGTTTTGACAGGTCTCTTCAGATATTTTTCTTTCTTTTTTTTTTTTTTAAAGATTTTCTTTCTTTCTTTTTTTTTTTTTTAAAGATTTATTTATTTCATGTGAGTACACTGTCACTGTCTTCAGATACACCAGAAGAGGGTGCCAGATCCCATTATGGTTGGTTGTGAGTCAGGATGTGGTTGCTGGGAATTGAACTCAGGACCTCTGGAAGAGCAGTCAGTAATCTTAACCGCTGAGCCATCTCTCCAGCCCTCTTCAGATATTTTTCAACTTCAGGATTTACTCCTTCTTTCTTCAGACTAAGCAAGGTGCATTTTCTTTTGCCATCTGTACTCTATTTTTAAGTCATTTAGTGATTTTAGAATTTAAAATTTATTTTCATTTTAAAAAATATTTTCAGTTTCAAGTATTCTATTTTTGGCCAATTGTCTATATTTCCTTTCCCTCTAAGAACATGTGTCAATCCCTAGTGGAATATGATTGTAATAAATGCTTATGTGTTGCCGTGAGACTCTGCACCCTGTTGACCTCTCTTAAACCTCTGTCTTCTATTTCTTTGGAACTAACTATAAATGACTCAGCGAAACTAAGGCTTGGTATTTATGAGGTGGGAACTCTGCCATAGAGTTAAACCCCAAGATCTTTACATACTTGTTCATGTCCAGTAGGATTTAATTTTGCTTGCTTGTTTGATTGTTTATTACTTATTTGGTAATGAGTATGCTTGTATGTGGATTGTAGGGGTTGTGCCTTTGTATGTGTTTCTGTGATGATGAGAGGACATCATGTTTCACTGTTTCTGGGAACTCAGAGGATAGCTTTAGGAAATAAAGTCTTGCCTTTATTTAACCTCTTTAAGGAGGTGGAGTATCTTATTTTGCTCTGGTATTTCATGGGCTAGCTGGCCTACTTGCTTCCAGATGGTTCTTCCATCTCTGAGTCTCATCCCACAGTAGCAGTACTCTGACTGGAGAGATTTGCCACTGCATTTGACTTCTAAGTAGGTACATGGGATCAAATTTGGACTAATGGACCTATGGTAAAAGTGCCTATTCAATCATCAATAGATGTGTGTGAATGGGTATACACATGCATATTCACACACCTCTCCATATACATACACAGCACATACACACATGCACATACACACATGCACACACACACACACACACACATACCACAAAGACATGAAAATAGAAACAGAATCTGCTGATAAAATGATGTCTGACAGGAAAACAAGGAGGTCAAGGAGGGATATTATGTAAAAACCAACTCAAATTTATTATATAAACATGTGAAACTTGCAATAAAAGTATTAATACACCACCATGTTTTCTTGTTAATAACTCTTAAATCATGTTTCCGAACAGTTGTTCTAACAATAGTTTAGCTTTAGAATCCTTCACCTAGGAATTCTGGTACATCCAATGTTAGCCATCTAGTAATCATGAGGAACTTGGTCAAAATCCAAATGTGTTTTCTTAGTCTTCTAAAAATGTATTTGATTATGACTTATCTCACACACAATTTGTTCAAGGTGGAGAAGACAATCTCCCATAGACACAGAGACCTATATTAGCTCCGCAGTCTGTCCTTTCTACATTTATAGCTTCCCAGTAGTCCATGAACGAATGTTAGCCAAGTTGAAATTGTAGTGTATTCATTCTGTTGGCATACAAACATTCACTAAGTCCGTTTTGGTGCAAAATAGAAAAAGACACGAACCTATGAGGATTCCTGCAGGCACCCTGATCCTGTGGGCACTGCTGCTTCCTTTTATGAGCATTCAGTGTCTGAGATTTGTCCAGCAAGGTACTGGAAGACTCAAAAGACCTCAATCACTTCATTTCCATATGATGCTCACCCTCCTTCTTCTAAAGAATGTTCTTGGGAATGATTTGTGTACTTAATTTCTTTCTTATCTATCTGTATTTTTAATTATAGAATATAAGATATATTAAAAGAAAATAAAACCAAGCAGTTATTCTGAAATAAAATGGTTTAAACAACAGTACTGCTTTTTAAAAAACACTTAAAATCATATGGTCATTTGATTTTCTGTTTTAAAGTTTATTTTCTCTACTCTTGGTGCATCTCACATTTGCATCTCAAACTTTTGTGGTGGCTGTTTTACTTTTCACATGCCCTTTTTGTTTGTTTGTTTTTTAGAAATTACCTAGCAAGAGGATTCCTCTGCAAATATCCTTTCTTAATGAAGGAGAAAGCTTCTTGCACCAATAAATTTTAAGATTCTCAGAGTCCCATGGACCATTATGAATTACATAAGACAAGCACATTTATGAGAGGTAAGGGAAGAAAGCATTATTTTCAGCGTTTTGGGAAGAAACATTCTGTACACCTAGTTAGATTTTCAGAATTCAATTACTAGAAAGAAAATAGAAACTCATTTTCTTAAAAATGGCATTTGAGTCCTCTTCCATAGGAAAAGGTATAAAACATACCAAATGAATAAGAAAATTCATTGATAAATAAGAAAGAGATGGGGAGAAAGAGATGGAGGGAGAGATGCTATATAATTTCTAGGGCATGAGAATGTCCCTCAATTTTATTTCATTTTTTGTTATATCTAATCTTATATTGAATCATGAATATATGTATACACATATGCAATTTATTATTGTGTATTATATACATATAATAGGATCAAGATGTTAAATAATTGATCCAGATCAATATCTAAAAAGACAACAGAGTATAATAACTAAATATGTGAAATTATAAATTATGAGTATATAGTTAAATTAAATATCATGAGTTATATTTAAGAAACTGTTGACTTCAAAGATAGTCAATTATCATTCAGGGTTGAAAACCTTGTCATGGGTAAGCCAAGGAAAAATATTTATGTGTCTCTAATCAGTGAGAATATAATTTTCAAGTTCATTAAACATAGAAACCTCTATAAGTCAAACTGCCCGAGGACTCCGTACTCCAAACTGGTTATTTATTAGCCATAAGAGGCCTCTGAGTTATGTGTGTAACAACTGATATCAGAAATGAAAGGCCATTGAGCTGATTCAAATAGGATCACACTTCCATTTACATTGGAGAGTCTGTTGTAACAGGAATGTAAAAATCAATTAAATTCAAAATATTTACACATAGAGAAGTAAAGGCAATTAAGGTACATACATATGGTGTCATAGAACTAGAAATAACAGCTGAAATAGACAAAATATTGGCATTCTCAAAAACAAAACCTGCTGTGATTATACAAATTGGACAAGATTGCGAGAAAAGGGTAGAGTATTTGGAATAAACAGTATTGGGTAACAAGTATTTATTGTAGGCACATAAGCAGGAGTGTCATGGAGAGGAAAGGGTTAAGTATGGATTTCTGATGTTCAATCTGTCAAACTAGCAAATAAGGAAATGTGAGAGGGGAACTAACCTTTCATAAATGTAGGGTCAGAAAAATAACAGATTAAAAAAAAAAGAAAAAAAAAAGAGCCAAACACCCAAAGAAAAAGTATCTGCTATGGTCTAAGAAAAAAAAAAATGAAATAATTGTAAGTCACAAAAATTGTGAGATAGGTACCTAATAATTAACTATCCAAAACCAACTGATTAGTTCTGACATACAAGGAACTCTAAGTGGGTGGAATCAGCAACACATTCATCTCTCTCGTTTTCACACCCTCTCTAATTTATATGTGCTATATTATTAATATGTATAAAGTATATAATATTCCCTAGGAGGAATATATCAATTAGCTATTTGATACCAAATCATCAGCTCTAAAAATTTAACAAATAAGTAACATTATCCAGTCAAAGGATTTTTTTATTAATTTATTTGTGAATGGATTTTTACTAATGTATTTATGAATGTATATGTATATGTATCTATATATGTAATAATAACGAATGGGATAAGAGACCATGAATTTGATACAAAGCAAGGAATGTTTTAAGGGAATGTTCTCAGGAGTAAAAGGAAGGAGAAATGATGTAATTATATTATTCTTGAAAAATAAATAATTACCATGCAAAATATAGTTATAAATGCAGGATTAGATCCATTCTGTGTCCTTGTGTTCTGTGTCCTTGTGTGTGAACTCCCGAATAAGAAGGTCATGGTTACAGAAAAGTTATATTCTAAAAATGAGAGTCACCATTACAACAGGGTCAGAAATGGTATTTTCAGCCAAAAGTAGTTACAGCATGTATTTCTTACACATACGACTCTTTGAGGCATCTGGCTGATGAATCCCAGGGGGTTTTCTTTGTAAGTACTAGGGAAGGGCAAAGAGGTATGTGTGCTCTCTGTCTGGCAATGCTATCATTAGTTATAATAAATTATTGAATGTTGTTCATATTGTACAGTGTATTTATCTCTTTAAAAAGACAGAAGTATCCTAAAACACTTGTAATGTTTTATGTTGACTACTCTTTTCAAATCCTCCTTTAGTCACTTACAGCTAACAGAATAAGAATGAGGTTGTCAATTTTTATTTTGAAAAACAACTAGAAATTTGATTGTGTCATTAATTTTCAACTGGAAGAAGAACTTTTGTTTTTAACCCCTAATCTATACTGTACTTTAGTAACAAAAGCTTAAATAGTCTTATCATCTCTTCAATAAGAAAGCCTGGATTCATGCTTTTATCTTGGCAAATAAGATACAACGTTAAAATTTGAACCATGAAAGCACAGTGAATTACTTCTCTCCAAATGAGGCAGCTGCTAAGTTAGTTTTGAATTCAGTATTACATGTAAACCAAGGTGCAATCATGTCCAATATGGATTTTCAACAAAGTAAATGTTCACCACTGAATCAAGATTTCACTCCATTTTAGAAATGACATTGGAGAACGAAATGAAAATTGTCTGCAAATGAGCCTATTCTTGATACTCATCTAATGAAAGGACGAGAGATACGTCTTTCTACCTGAGATGAATATAATATATGACTATCAAGCCGATTACTGCTGCTGGAGGAGTCTGTCAACAAAATAGCTGAGCAGGAAGGAGTGTGATGATTCCCCCCGCAAGTTCGAGAAATGATGAGTAATTTAAAGCACAGAATTATTTCATCTAAGAAGTTCCATGACTTTACGCTATTTGGCTAAAAGTGCTGAAAAAGAAAGCAGAGATGATTAATGCTGCCCAATAGTGCTTAAAGAGAAGGATGCTAAGAAGCCAATTTGAAGAGACGAAAATTCAGTTGATTGCCTTTTTGTTGGAAGAGGGTGCTGAATATACTACTTGGTATTTCAGACAGTTGAAGTAATTCTTCCCTTTAAAGCAAAACAAAGTTATATATAGATATAAGTAGAGGTATACATATGCACATATGTGTAATTTTTATTTACCACTCTCACCATATATGTGTGAGTGTGTGTATGTGTGTGTGGGCGTGTGTGTGTGTGTGTGTGTTTGTGTGTATGTGTGTAAGTAAAACAGTATCTAATACTGTTACACCACTTTTTTTTCCTGGATATTGGGATCCACATAAGTAAAGAAATAAATTATAGAATCAGGAATTACAATTCACTCATAAATTCTGGAACATGGAAGGGTAAGTTCACACATTATAAATCTGGAAGCTAAAATTATTTTTATAATAAAACTGTATGTATGCTTGTTTGTATGCTATTATTTTGTCCTTTATGTCATTTCAAAGGGAGTAAAATAACATCTGCTTGATTTTGATGATGTAAGAAATGATATAAATTATCTTTTAAAACATTTACTGTCGTGTCTAGAAAACAATGATTACTATCTAACCCATTGTCTCTTCTCCAAACTCTGAATTGTTTGGGTGCATCCAGATGAAGTATATAATGATGTCAATACTCCCTGTTAAGTAATGCATGTGCAAATATAATTAGAATAATGGTATAGATCAAAACTTGTTAAGTAGAATAAAGTTTATACATTTAACACAAATGCTAATTAGTAACAAGTCACAAATTCACTCTGTAGCTAGGGCACGATTTGTCAGGGAAAGTTCGTGAAGGTTTTTCCATAAAGTGGGACAATATTTTACATCTCATCCCCATGCCTGACAATTCTTCAGATATGACTATTTCTGACTGAGGAAGTGGCAGCAAATACAAGAATCCTATCACTGCTTCCAGGGAGCTGATTCCAAAGCTACCTGAAGCATGTCATAACCTATTACTTATGCTACACCTCCATCTGTGCTTTTCATCCTTCTTGGTACATCCAATTAGAGATGAAAGATTAGTAGCACTGAGCAAGATGCAGCTGGGTACATAGCATTAGATGATGTCAAGGTGATTGTATGAAGGGCAAGAAAGTCAAAGGTATGTACATAGGGTTCTCTCAGTGTTCTTTATCCATCATGGAGTGCATTCTAGTGCAACCTCTAGGCAGAGAGACAACCAAACTTGGTGTAGCTTCTTTTAGCGTAAAACATTGTTCCAGGGTAGTCCACCATTAGCACTGCAGGAAAAGTTGCTCTTTATTCAAGCAAACTTTTGAAAATAGGAACCTGTGGCCTCTCCTTCTTAGAGCATTCCTAACCAAGGGAATTTCAGTAACAACCATCTCCTTTCTCCTTTTATATAAATATATCTCCTACAACCTCAGTGGTTTTTATATTCAATGCTTGTGGCTAGATAAACCCCGAACTTTGATAGTTGCAAACTGAAACTAAAAATAAAATATAAAACCTAGCTAGTGTGATGAAATTAACATTGACTTATCTTCTGGGATTTTCCCAGTTTGCATCTCACCTCTTCCCACTTCCCTCTCCCTCGTTTTCCTTTTAAGAGGCTGCTACTCTGGAATAGGGCTCCTTCATCTGCTCTGTTAGCTACTAAACACACTCTACTTTCATTGCCTGCTCTGTCCTTGATAAACTCATGATCTCTTTTCTTCCATTTTATCAAGTATTGTTTCTACTACTTTTTTTTTTAGCTTCTAACTATCCAGTCATGCATTTACCTCCAGATCCTCAAACAGATCCAGATCCAGATCCAGATCTTCAGTAACATCAAAGAGATGTTACTGAATCACATGTAGTCATGAGACATGCAGAAGATACACCAGTCCTGGACTAGGAGAAGGGATCCTATCTAATCCAAGGCCTACTGGCGCCCTAACACTGTCTTGACAAAAAACAATGGAAATGTCAAGACTTATTGTTGGACAACAAGACTAGAAATCTGCATTTCCTTACACAAATATTTCAAGAAAGATCTGGACATAAGAAACATGCTTAAGTAATATGAAAGATCAAAAATCTTAAAAGAAAAAGCAATATTGACAAGAATATTTCAAAACAAAAAAATGTATGTATTCAAATGAGCATGTCTTTATTAGTGGACTGTGAAACATCTACACATTGATTTGCTTGGCATCTCTATATACTTAAAAGACAGATGTTAAAATGCTGCATACTGAAGAAAAAGAACCACACATATATGGAATTTAGATTATGGTACATTTGTATCATCCTATACTCAATAATCAAACACCAAAATCAAACATATGTATCCATTCATAGTCTCAGAAAGCAGCATTTATTGCTTATTTTAATCAAAAAATTGTGCGCTTCATTCAGCATATATTTATCACTTTCCCATTCTGCCAACTCATGCCAGTATTGAATTTTTATATATAGTAACTCACTTCTTCTTAACGGGGAACTCCTAGATAGCTTTCCATTCCTTCTCACACTGTTTTTGTTGATGTTGTTGTTGTTGGTGGTGGTGGTGGTGGCTAATTTTGGGTTTTTGCATATGCCTAATTTCTTTTAACTAGCATACTTCTTTCATCCCTAGGGTGTGAAACACAGAAACTTAAACAATTTCTGCCTGCAGTGCCACAGGATATGAGTCTTATTTGCTTCTTCTGGACCTTCAAAAAGTTGGTCATATATCTCATAAATAATCATGAATTTATGAATTTTCTAGAAAAGTTTCAAATTCAGCTAAACAAAAGAGCTTATTATAAGTTTCATCACTAATTAAATAAAAACACTCTCTGGATCTGGAGAGTTGACTTATTTGTTAATAGGGTGTACTACTCTAGAATAGAACCTGAGTTTTGTTCCTAAGACCTATGTCTGGTGGCTCACAACCTCCTGTGATTTCAGCTGCGTGGGATCTGATACCTTCTTGTGAACTAAATACATGCCAGATCATTCCTACACCCTAGATACACATCTACATATAAAAAAATAAATCTTTAATAAAAGTATCTATTTTAATCTTCTCTAATTTGTAAGATAATGCTGGAAAGATGACATTTATCACCCCAAGTTCAAGTCCGAGGATGTCTTTGTTTCTCTAACACAATTTTCCTTATTAATGAGCATTTACTGAGAATTTGCTGAGTGGGAACTGTTTGAGGTAAAAATACTATTTGAGATAAGCAAAGTGTGTCTTAAACATTGGACCTTCCTACAGAACTCCACGTCATAAACTTGACGGGAGAACAAGACTGATAGTTAAGGGTAAAGAAAGAGATGGGGAGGCAAGAGAGACAACTCACACAATCTTCACACTAACCCAAATATTTGCTTCTAGATTGTGAACATGCTACAATTAAAACAAAAAACAGAACCCTCATAATACCCATGGGTTCTAAAATCCCACAGGTAGAAGCTGCATTTTGAGAGAAGTGTTTGCACTACCTAATTTCAAAACTGTTGTGAAATAGACTTTGCCTGTTCATTCATAAAGCTCCACTGACAGAACTGAGTGGCAATAAAATGAAAGGTCCATTTCATGGAAGTCACAGTAAGAAGAGAAACCCTGTGGCTCTGTATTCTTCATTCACCAGAAGCTAGACTTTTTGGAGGAATGTGGTATCTCACTTCCCTGCAGAAACAAGCCTCTTACAAATTGTGTCAATGGCAAAATGTTTTCCTCAAGGGTCGAGGTATAACTAGAGGGCCTCTAAAAGTTTTTTTAGTATTCCTTGCTGGAGACAGCTAATTTAACCACCTGTAACCAGTCCTGTGGGGACTACTACACCCTGACAGCATCCTGTGGAGATAAGTTTGTAGGAAAGAAATTGCTCAAGATGCCTTCTTTAGAAAGCACATCTCAAATATACCAATTTTTAAAGCATCTCAGTTGGTTTTCACATAGTTAGAATAGGACTTGATTTATTGCTTTGTTCTTGTTTGTTTGGTTAATAGATATCTTTTTCTCCATCCCCCCAGAGCAATGCTACCAGGAGCCTAAATGACTCAACAGCAAGAAATATTTCGAACCTAAGAATAAGAAGAAGCCATAAAGAATTCAGCTTAATTATCTTCACAAATCTAATCTGACTGTTCTCATAATGCTTTCTTCCCTGGGTGCCTCTGCTTCAGACCTTTTGTGTCATGAGAAGAACAATTAACACAGATTTTAGAGTGCAGGTTATATATTGGATATGAGACTTTCCCATTCTTGCAGGAGCTCAGAGAAAACAAAATGAGATGTTGATGTAGAGATTTTCTGCAATAACCAGGTATCATCACCTGTTACGAGCCAATTTGAAAGCTGATGTTTCCCTCTTGAGGTTTTATCACTAAAAATTGAGCCAAGATCATGACACTGAGGGGAAAAAGGAAGTGATTTTTTTCTCCACTTGACTTTCAGCTATGGCACAAATGACTGTTTTAATGAGCATTTAAAGGAGGGACTGGAAAGTAACTGGGGGAAAGTAGACGAAGCAGATTTTCCCCAAGGGACTTAGAAAACATCATTGACTAAAGTGCATGCTGCAGAATAATAAGTCCGTGAAATGTTCCTCAATTGAAAACAGAAAAGGATTAGCTGCGTTTGGGAAAATGGACATTTAAGTAAAACAAAAAAATCTTATTCTGCTTTATATTTCTTATAATATTAAAAGAGAATTTGTTATTGATTTTCATGAGAGGAAAAAATAAATAACTAGACAATTCTGCAAAATGTAATTGCTCCTGTATTGGACTTTTTGCTGAACATTTAATGGGCGAAGGGTGCTCACTGTCAAAACTGCATAAGGGCATCATGCTAATCCATTCATTTTCCACACTGTGAGGGTTACGTTCAAATTTATAATAAAATATTATCATTTTCCCTTCACCTTTCTCCATTTAGCCTGTTATATAAACACTCTATTGTGCTCTCTTCTCTGTCCCTCTCTCTGTGACACCTTCTCTCTCTCTCTCTCTCTCTCTCTCTCTCTCTCTCTCTCTCTCTCTGTAATTCATGGCCTCTATTTCTTTAATTTTTGTTATATATACTTCTTGTAATTACTAATCTACCAAATAAAGCATCTCTCCAAGGTGAGAGTTCCAGTCATTGCAGAGCACAGTCTGTTGGATACTCAAGGAAAAGACTAAAATTGAACAATCTATTAGGTCTTATCTCTCTACCCAAAGAACAACACAAAATATGTATCCAACTGTTTTTATTTCAAGGATAGATCAGGGTCAAAATGACACAGTTTACATGTTTCCAATTTAATTTTCCATCTTTTAATACCTTAACTGTTTCTTCTTCCACAGTGATGTTCATTTCAGAATTTACAAATATATGACTGTCATGAGATGTTCTCATTGAGAGGTATTATAGAAAATCAGACAGAGGGTCTGCACTCTGTCTTCTTGGTGTTAACTGGAAATGGGAGAGGGACTTGTTTGTAATAGTAATCATCATTTTCTAGAGCATCATTTGCACATGTTTTTTTCTTGAGTATTTTGTTCTGTTCCATGCTTCAAGAAGCAGACAGTAATGATACTATGTATACAGAATTTGGGGGACTTACCACTTTTAAACAGAAGACTGCCTTCTAAATTCAAACAACACTATATAACCCAGTTTGCAATTTTTAATAACCATATTAACAAGTTTTTGTTTAATTAAGAGTATTAGATAATAAAATAAGAAAGGAAAAAAAGTAAAACCAGTTTAAGAGTCCCAAAGGTGAAGTCCCACCATAGTGCTGAAATCTAACAAAAATCCTTTCCAATTGTGAAAGTATCTGCTTTTTCTTTATCTGGTGATTTTTATATTACTGCTATTTTTATCGTTGTCTTAGTAACCTGCCCCCTTTTCTTCCAACTTGCTCCTATTTATCTGAACAAATAAAAAATAGTAACAGAAAGTCCCCGGAGGAAAGTAAAATATTATTGAATTAGTCCAAGGAGGAGATCTAGTACAGGGATAAAGTAGTCCTTGTCAGTGTATGCCATCCTGACAGTTCTCTTATTTGGTATCTTGCAGAAAGCAGATAAAACCACAGCTTGCCATGGAGGCAGAAAACTAAAAGACTAAAACAGAGCCCTCAGAAAGGATCTGAGTTATTGATTTTTTTCTTAAATTCCATTTCTCTGAAAATGGTGAAACTGAATCTTAATGAAGAAAGACACCTTCAGTTTTGTGTCTGTCTGATATAAACTCTGGGATGAAGTAAATAATGTGATATGCATATCCAAGTAAGTATATGCAGATCCACAGTCTAGTAATACTCCTTAGGACTGGAATTTATTTGTCCCAATTTTATGACAGGTAGTTCGTATGCTCTTAAGAATACATTGCTGGGGCTGGGAAGATGGCCCCATCAACAAAGAACATATCAGGCAAGAGTAAGAATCTATCCCTAACATCCACCTAAAAAACTCTTTGTTTATAATTATAGTTCTGAGAACATGTAGTAATGATGTTCCTTAAAGCTTGCTGGCCAGACAAGGTAGCTGGGTTGGTGAGCTCCTGGTTCAATAAGCTGATTTTTAGCAAGGTCTTTATGACAACCAGAACTATTTGTAAGAAAGAAGCAGGGTGAATATATGGACAACTGTACGGCTGTATGCAGCAGAACGAAATCAGATCTTTGTCTTATACCATATAAAATGAATCTCAAAATGATTGCCCACTTAAATCTAAACTGTAAAACACTAAAATTCCTAGAAAACAATGATGAGAAAGGTTCTTTAATACACATGTTTTCAATGACTCCTTATATGTAACACCATAACTGTAGGACATGAATCAGAAAAAATAATAATAGTAACTATTCATTATTATTATCATTATTTATTATTGTTATTATTATTATTATTATTATTATTATTATTATTACATTATAAAGCTTCAGAGGCTTGCAAGATGATTCTTTGAATAAAAGAGACTTCAAATCCAATGAAGCGAATGTGATTCCTGGAACTAGTGTGGTTGAAAAACAGAGGAAAGTCTCACAAATTGACCTTTGCCCTCCAAATATGTGCCATTGTACATGCCAAAACTCTACACATAAATAGGTAACTAAATTACTATGAGAAGCTTCTAAGCAGAAAAAAAAATCATGAATAAAATGAAATGGCCATAGAATGAGAGAAAAATTTGCAAACTATATATCTGAAAAAGATTTTATTTTATAATATCTAAAAGTTTACAGAATATGTATCAGTATCAAAGTCTACATCAATACCAAGGAACATAATTAACAATGAATAAACCACTTACTTTTCCTAAGAAGACAAAAGAAAAACACACACAAGAAAACAAAACAACAAAATGAAGCCAACAGGTACATAAAGAGATGCATAAGATGATTACCTATTAGAGATTGCAAATCAAACACATCAGATATATCACCTTATACAGATGACAGAAAGAGCAAGGGGGTATTTGAGAAAGAGTGAGTAAGCACCTGAAGATGAAGCTCAGTGTTAGCATATCTACCCAGCATGATACGGTCCTGTATTTGATCCTCAAAACTACAAAAACAAAAAAAAGTAAATGAAAAACTAAATCAGAGAAAGGAAAAGAGGACAAGGGTGGAAAGGGCGTGGTATGCAGACGGAAGGCCTTAACACTATTATAGTCACATGGAAGGAACATGGGTATTCCTCACACGTAATAAGACTTCCGTGTCTCATTTCTAGATCTGTATCCACAATGAAGGAACTCTGGATCTCAGGGGAAAAAATTCTAAAACCTAACTTCCATGTTTATTGCAATAGATTTCAATGTAGTGAAGATATGAAATACAAGGATCTTGAGAATCATTTATGAGTGGATGAAAATGAATATGTGTGTGTATATCCATGTACAATATATAGTGAATGCATTATGTATATGTGAAATGAAATATTATTAAAACATAAAAGTAAGTGTAGTCTTCCTTCTACAAAACTGTGAGTGAGATTAAGCCAAATACAGAAATTTAACTCTCAACTCACATATGACAAAATTATAATATAGAAGCAGAGTGGAACAACCAGTTTGAAAGGGTGTGGATGGTAGTGGAAACAACAACGAATGATATGTGAGAGAGTACGCACTTCCATTTTTAGGATAAAAATGTTGGCATTTAATGTACAACCTGGGAGATAATGAGCATATTAATTTGATAGTGAAAAATATTGTATATCTATATATTGTTAGCATTTTACTTGTAGACTATGTGATACCTTTGTTCAATTAAATTTTTTAAAATAAAAATACATCAAATTAATATCCACAGCAAGGTTGAAGGGTGGAAGCAGGGGAGACATAGGTGAAGAGATTGAAGGGGCAGTTAAATGAGTGAAGCAATGGTGTACAGTTGGCTTCAAATATGCACATACATGTCATGAGCCAAGGGCACAGGATGCCTCCAGACACAAAATAAATCACCCCCATAAACTCCAAAATGGTTACAGACCTCTAGACCCACTTTAGATATTTGACCTCAAGAAAAATAAGATAGTAAATGTGTCTGGCTTGAAGCCAGTGAAGCTGTAATTTGTTGCTACAGCCATCCAAACTAATAAAAGGATGCCTTTATTAGGATTATTAACCTCTCAATTTGAAATCATCACAGTACTTCCATGGAGTAGAGGATCTTATTTAGCGGCCACCATATGTACCATGCTAGTAAAAAAAGTGTATATTTACATCATGTATTTGTTTAAAACAACAAAAAACATAAACAGAAGAGTGCATAGCTAATGAAATCTATAGTTTTCCTGATTGGCAGTATGTTAGAAAAATGAATGATATTAGTAAAAATAAAAGAATTTCTCAATCTTTCTGGGTTGCTATTAAATGCAGGGTTTGAAAAGCATGTACAGAAATTGATTTGCTGCAGCAGAGGAAGCTAGGAAGTTTAAAACCAAAGTCAAACAATTTGCTTTCATGCTTTCCCCAAGAAGATATGAACAAATGTACAGCCATGGCAAATAAGTCACCAATAATAGGGATCTGGAAAAGTGCCACTCTGTCTAGCTCTGCTGTAATCTGACTATTCAATTGGAGTTACTTGTGAACGTGTGAGAGACTCAAAAAAGGATGGCCTTGCACTTGAATAGACTGCTTTGGCATAGGTGACATATTACAAAGAATTCCTGTAACTTCTTGGTTATCTTGAAGAGAGTTGCACTGAAGAGAGTTCTCTGGTCCCCCACACTTGCTTCTGTTTATATAGCCTGATGGAGGGCCCAGTGAAATCTTACAACTTTCTGAGCTTGTCCAGTCTTAAAAGTTTACAGCTGTCTTTAGTGCCCTTAGCTCTGAAAACTCCTGGTACTCCTCCTCCTCCTCCTCATTCTCCTCCTCCACCACCTCCACCTCCTCCTCCACCTCCATCCCCTCCTCTTCCTCGTCCTCCTTCTCGTCCTCCTCCTCCTTGTCCTCGTCCTCCTTATCCTTGTCCTCGTCCTCGTCCTGGTCCTTGTCCTGGTCCTAGTCCTCGTCCTCCTCATCCTCCTCCTCCCTCTCTTCCCTCTCCTCTTCTTCTTGAGCTTACTTCCTGAATCTTGTGAGTTGATTATCTCTTTTTTCCTCCAGAGTTTCCATTAGAGGAAATAGCAACAAATAGTCTCTCTTCCTGATTTTTAGGCAGATCTCTTCTGACTGCTAACTCACATGGTAGAAAAAGAGCTTCAGATTGGTTTTTGTGCATCTCTGTGTGTGTCCACATGTATATGCAGGTACATTTTCCTATGCAAGTGGATGCAGGCAACAGTGTTATGTTCTGTATCTTCTTCAGTGTCTCTTTGTTTTACTTTGTTTGATTGTTTGTTACAAAGCATCTTAGTGTCAGTAATTGGCTACACAGGCTAGCCAGTGAGCCCTTAGGCTCCTACTCTCTGCCTCATGAAACTGGGATTGTTATCATGTGTTGTTCATGCTGGGACTCTTTAATCAAGTCCTTGTGCATTTGCTCTATGCACTTGAACCATTGATTCAGATCCCGAGTCTGTACAACTATTTTATAAGACTATTATAACCACTGTATGCATTATGATGGCTTCAAACTCATGGCTCACTTTTATCTCTACAGCCCCATTTTCAAATGCCATCACATTTGGGTTTAAGCCACTATTATTCTTTCCTTTTGGATAATTTGTATAAAGGAATAATGAAAAAGAAGTTATTTTGATTTACTGAATTCTTGGAAGCCCTTTCTAATTCTTTTATGTCCCGTGTGTTTATTAATTGGTTTAGATCAACAGGAAGCACATTATTGGTATGAATGAATTTTGTATCTGTTGGTTTTCCACATGTACAAACACCTGATTCTTTAGAAGTAATTATGGGATTCATTATTTTCTCCTAGGTATAATTAAATCTAATGGGTAAATTCCAATTAACTACCACTACTGTACAGAGAGGAAGTTGTAAAAACTAGTCATCAGAAATAGTCTCTCATCTATATTGGCATTGCTGTCACTAATCACATTTTCTATCCAAGTGACATCATTAAGTAGATAACATCGTCAATTACATCTCTCCATGCGTGGGCTTCAATATGGATATTTGATTCCACACTGGTTGCTTAGCCATAATCTGTGGTGATATCATGAGGGTCTTGATTTTCAGTAGTACTTTCTAACTATACATCTGCCTACTTTGACCAATTAGCCTGAGAAAAGAACATTTATTTAAGTTATATCCATTTCCTAAGGATAAAATCTAATCAATGACACATAGGACCTATTTAGCCAATTTTGCTCGAAGTGTTTCGTAGAAAACTGTGTTTGTGAATAAACAAATGAAGTGCTCTTCTAGTATGAGTCACAGTGATATTCTCCTTTGAGTAATGAGTACACTTGGAATGCATCAATAAATGAATAAACATTGAATGTTTGCAAACATCTTCCCTATGTAACTTGACAAGTGTCTAGAGGGCAGCTATTGTGATGCTGCATGATGCCTTAGCCTGTCATTTATCACTTACTAAGTAGGAGTTCCCAGTGCTTCAACACAGTCCATTCTCTAAGAGAAAAATCATATTAGGAGAAAAATCATGTTTCCCTTAATTTAGCTTAAAACATCAATAAGTATACCATGTACAATTAAGTATTTAAAAGTTTCTATAAAATATAAGTTAAATTTTGTCAGTTGGTATATATCTTAGACTGTGGACGATGTAATATATCATAATTCAAGTGTCTGAAATTGTACTAACACCATGGCCAGTGTTCTTGCTTGATCTTTTATCCAAAATAACATTCAGGTTAGATGAATTAGTATATCTTTATGTTGAAAATAATTTCGGTTAATAAAACAAGATTTTTAAGCACTTAATTTTATTTTAGACTACCTAATTATCTGGACCCTATAAATATTATAAAGTGTGTCCAGATCCAAACAAATGTATCTCTCTTCAAAGAAGACATAAATAACTATTATATCATGGATGAATATGTGAATGCCTTGCCTTTCCCACTGCACTACTTGAGGTTAAAGGGAAAACTTGTTTTCTAGGAAGAGGGTAGTAAGATAAAGGAAAGCAAAACAAATAATTTTATTTTAGTAAAGTTTAATCATTGAACTTTATGTGAGATTTTGCTTAGTTTTGTTTGTTTTATTACTTAAAGGCTCAGTGATTTAAAAAAAAAAAAAAGACACAGTAGGAGTATCAGAATGGTATTTTGGGACCTTGAATGTCTAAGAAGGCACATGTTCACACAGACCAGAGACAACTCATGCCCTAGGAGCAAGTACACCAGAACAGTTTCCTTGAAGCCACACAGATGTAGTTTTGAAAACAATCACCTGTGAATTCCAAGCTTGTGTTATAGTTAGAACTGGGGACATAAGCAAATTAGTCAGAGGATCATAGAGTCTTTGGCAATCCTAGTTCCAGTTTGCGTAATAGAAAAAGAAGACAATCACAGAATTAAAACAGAACATGGAGAGAGGTAGAATGTCTCCCCAATGTTCTTCCTGGTGGAGTTTAGGACAGTAAATGCTGCAATTTAAGAAAACTGCAGAACTAGATGATTTTCTTTGATACTATCCCATTTTATCAAGCCTTCTTTCCTCTATCCCATGAACTTCTAATAGACTCCTTTATTGGTTTAATCTCTCAATTGTTGAACAAAATGACATAGCTGGAACAGTTAGAGGACTTGCTGTGTCTCCATTAAGTCTCATTCTACTATTGTTCAAGCCCTAGTATCAGCAAAGGAAATTATAGGTTAATATTACATTTCTCTTTTTCTCACAGACTACTTGGTGAGAATTTGTTGAAAATAAAGTAAATTTTGAGACAAGATTCCCACAGGAAAAGTGCCCCAAATGTGAAGTCTTTATAACTGATTTTCACAGAGCAAAAGCACAAGAACACAGGGATGGATCAGAGAACTCAAGGTAATTATAAACTGCAAATATTCCAGTGCTATGCATCCATAGAGAGTTTTCCATCCCAGATTAAGCACAGCACAACTGATTAGCTTAGCAACGCTGAGAAGAATAATTATCCCCTTTGATTTTAATTGGGAAAACACCAGCTTAATAGAACATGCAAACCTCAAAAAAGTCACCATGCCTAATACCATAAGCATAATAGCCAAGCATGTTACATGCAAATGACTATACTAGTATAACCATAGTGTGACTACAGCCAGACTGGTTTAATTCTACTAGGATAGGCAGTGAAATACTGAAGTTAACAGAAGATAGTATTCCAGACCATACATGTATACTTATGACTTGTAAGATGCCTACTTGGGCAGGAAGTCTTTTACCAGGGACTTTCTAGTCAATAAATACAATTAAGTAGTTAGTTTAAAAATCTATATATGGTTAAATTGATGGCCTATTTCAGCATTACCTTAGTTTACTTTCTGTTGCACTATTAAACAAATAATGCAATTAATAGTAATAATAATCCCCATATAAATTCTGAGCTCAATGTTTGCAGAACATGTTCTAACAGAACAAAGAGGACAAAAGTGGTTCGGGTTGACTTGCTACTTTATTTTAATGTTTACATATAATGGTTAGTAAATGGCCTATTCAAGACCCATGGCCAACTAAGACAGAAAAATTAATAACAGGTAGCTCATGCTCTGTAGTCTCTATGTAATACAAATGATCTTTCTGTAGCCATTTGTAAGGTTTAATTCAAAATAATGTGAAGAATATATGAAGAAATTTAACATCACAGAACTTTATCTTAGGGAGAAAAGTGGAATGAAGAACTGAGTAGTGGAAAAGATTACAAAGGATAAATTATCTGAGGGAAGGTCTGCTAAGAACCAAGCATTAATTCTCCAAGAATTAGCAGAGTACCCACTTCATAGAAGTTGAACTCAAGTAAACATTCCTGATTGCTCACATTCTAGTAAAGTGCTTTGAAAACTCATGATAGATTGGCTTGTTATTTTGGTCTGTTTAAACTTTAAACTGTGATTGATATCTGCCTGAAAATTTACATGGCCAAGATTAATCTTTGAATATATTTTTCAAATTTTTAAATCCTAAGGTACTCGACACATGGAACAATCAGTCCCTCCATAAACAAAATACACAAATCTCATTAGGGACAAATGACTAAATTTAGCACTCACAAGGACTTCCTTGTGCTTTATTTCACAGCTATATTTTAGTACAAACTATTCCTTTTGCAGAAATAGGGTTTTATCTTAACATATACCAGTAAATTTAAGACAAACAACCTTGTAAGTAGGCTCTCAAAACCAAGAATGTATATTCACTTGGAAAATCTTGAGCCAGTGACTGAATTAAAAGTTTGTTTATCTTGTTTGTGTGTAGTCAATAAAAGAATGTACATATTGTAAGGTGTTAAGGAACTTAACTTGTCCAGAAGAAAAAAAAAGTTTGTGTAATCAATGTTCATCATTTATTCTCTGCCTTGTCAATAACAGCTTGTCAGCCAATGGCTGGAAAAAAGAGACAATAGGGCTGGACTTCCACCAGCCCGTGGAACAGGAGAGTGATGAATAAGAGGGTGTGCCATTAAGAAAGGGACATGGAGGCGTCTTACAAGAAAACACCTCAAGCCCAGAGAGCCAGACCGATACTAAAATGCAAGAATATCAGAGATTTTGGCTGGATTGTAGCCAGATTCATTTAGAGGATTAGAATAACTGCCCAGGTTTTGTGTTGTAAAGTTTGACTGAATAAATCTAATGGTCTCAGTCTCGTGCATTTGGTATCTATCCGGGGATAAAGAGAAATAATGCCACTTTTAAAATTACCATGTTGCTCGGCAACATTGGAATATAATTTAGAAGGTCAAAGTCTGAACATGTACAGATAATAACTAGTTCAGTAAGGAAATCATAACTAAAAAGTTGATATATTTTCCTGTTGATAGAAATGTCAACAAAATCTATAGATATGAATGTTGGTATGAAAACTGACGTTTGTGTAGGTAGCTTTCTATTATTACAACAAATACTTGATATAGCGTACATAGAAAGAGAAAAGGTTCATTTTTGGCTAAAGCTTCTGATGATGAGGAATCGACCTTTTTGATTTTACACATGAGCCACAGCAGCAGATAAGCTGTGTGACAGATCAAATCATGAACCCTTTGAGAAGAGGTGGAAAATAAGAGACCAGACCCCCACATTCCTTTTGAGAATCATGACCTCAATGACCCAAAACCCTGAAGTAGAACCCATCTCTTCACCATTACAAAAGCTCTCAATAGTAATGCTCTGCATTCAAGCATTTTACATACCAGTCTCCATGGGAAGTATTTCCAGTTCCAACTGTTCACTTGTTCCAGTGGTTTTGTGCTTAAGCTCAATCTAGCTGGTTGTTGCATCCTTCAAAAAATAAAGGTAAAAGAAAAAAAAAGTAAAAAGAAAATTGAGTCTTTGGAGAAAATGACTAAAAAGAAAGCTGTGAAGCCAAATTGCAAACTTTCAGCTGCATACCACAGATTCTGATGTCTGCTAACTTTGCCAAGACAAAAGCATTTGGAAATATTCAGTTGAACTAGACAAAGTGACTGTCCTTAGGCTATGTTTGGTTTAAATAGGATTACATAATTGGATTGAAATGACTAGCCTAATAAACTTTATCATTAGATGGGGGACTGATACTGTATGTTTTCCATTTGAGGATGCCATAGCAGTCTGGGTAGAGATAACAAGAAGGCAAAAGCTTATGCTAGATAAATGCATGGAATTGTGTCATATAATTTCTACAGCTTTTTATATAATCAGTGGGAGAAATTGTCGTCTTAGTTACTGTTCTATTGATAGGAGGAGAGACTATGACCAAAGCAGTTTATAAGACAAAGTATTTAATTGGTGGCATTTTCATAGTTTCAGAAGGATAGTCCATAGCAAGCAAGGCTAGGAGCAAGGAAAACAGGCAAGGCACTAAAGCAGTTGTTTAGAGCTTCCATTCTGATTTACCAGCAGGAAACAGGAAAGGAGCATGATTGGGCCTTGAAAGTGGGAAGAGTCTCGAACACATTGGCACAGGGGAAAAGATCTTGAACTTCTGTTCAAGAGTTATTCTTAGAGCACAATGGCTTGTGCTCTAAGATAAAGAATTGACAGATGGTACCTCATCAAAGCTTCTGTAAGGCAAAGGACACTGTAAATAGGACAAAACAACAACCTACAGATTGGAAAAAGATCTTTACCAATCCTACATCCGATAGAGGGCTAATATCCAATATATACAAAGAACTCAAGAAGCTAGACTCCAGAGATCCAAATAACCCTATCAAACAATGGGGAAGAGAGCTAAACAGAGAATTCTCAGCTGAGGAAACTCGAATGGCCGAGAAGCACCTAAAGAATTGTTCAACATCCTTAGTCATCAGGGAAATGCAAATCAAAACAACCCTGAGATTTCACCTCACACCAGTCAGAATGGCTAAGATCAAAGACTCAGGTGACAGCAGATGCTGGCAAGGATGTGGAGAAAGAGAAACACTCTTCCATTGCTGGTGGGATTGCAAACTGGTACAACCTCTCTGGAAATCAGTTTGGCAGACCCTCAGAAAAATGAACATAATACTACCTGAGGACCCAGCTATTCCACTCCTGAGTATATACCCAGAAGATGCTCCAACGTGTAATAAAGATACATGTTCCACTATGTTCATAGCAGCCATATTTATAATAGCCAGAAGCTGGAAACAACCCAGATGTCCCTCCACATAGGAATGGATACAGAAAATGTGGTACATTTACACAATGGATTACTACTCAGCTATTAAAAACAATGACTTCATGAAACTCGCAGACAAATGGATGGATCTTGAAAATATTATCCTGAGCGAGGTAACACAGTCACAAAAGAATGAACATGGTATGTACTCACTGTTAAGTGGTTATTAGCCCAAAAGTTTGAAATACCCAACAGTCACTTCACAGCAACAGTAGGGCAGAGTGGGAGGTCCCAGATGGAGGACTTGGAGAAGGGACTGAAGGAGCTGAGGGAGTTTGCATCCCCAGGGAGGCAGCAACAGTGGCAACTGGCCTGATCCCCTGATACTCCTGGAGACCGATCTTCCAACCAAAGAATACACTTGGAGGGACCCATGGTGCTAGCCACATATGCGACAGAGGAGGGTCTTGTTAGACATCATGGGAGGAGAGGCCCTTGGGCCTGAGAGTGTTAGATCTCCCAGTAGAGGAGAATACCAAGGAGGGAGGACTAGAGTGGGTGGGTGGGTGGGTGGGAGAATACCCCATAGTGGCAGAGGGAGGGGGAGGAAATAGGGAGGTTCCAAAAGGGAGATCTGGAAAGGGGAAAACATTTGAAACGTAAATAAAGTAGGAATAATAATAATAATAATAATAATAATAATAATAATGATAGATACATAGATACATACATAAATAGTTACATAGATACATAGATACATAGATAGACAGACAGACAATAGATAGATATGTTTATCTTAAAACTGTTTTCTGAAATGGCTCAGCTACTTAAACCACTTGTTGCTCTTGTAGAGGACCCTTGTTTGGTTCCTAGCACCCATACGGCAGTTAATAACTGTTTCATAACTCTAGTTCCAGGGAATCCGATGCCTTCTGACCTCCATAGACACCTGGCACATATGTGGTACATATACATACATGCAGGTAAAACACTCATACAATTAGATCTAAAGGAATGTTTCTTAACCTTTTATGACTTGATTTTTTTTTAAATTATAGTGACTGTATATTTAAATGTTTTAACATATTACATTTTCATCATGATTCTGTACTAAATTGAATCTGCATTTTATTCAATCCTCTCAGAAAGTTATCTGTATTTTATTATAGTACTCAAAATTTCAAAGAATTATTTTATAAATGTCAAAAAAGAAACCTTATAGCCCACTATGAGGTACATTTCTTCTTCAACAGGGCCACACCTCCTAATCTTTCCTAAACTATTTGCCCAAAATGAAAATATATGAGAATAATGCCCATTCTCATTAAGCCTCACAGATTTACATTGTTAACACTACCACACAGCATCTATCCTTTGACTTACACATATCGCCTTTTATAGATTTGAAAACATAACACTTTCAACCAAAAATATGTCCGGTGTAAAAGAAATTCAGGGACAAAGATGGGGTGAGATTAAAGGTATGGCCAATCAATCACCAGTCCATCTTGAAACCCATCCCATAGGCAAACACCAATCTTTGACATTATTAATAATACTCTGTTATGCTTGAATGAGGCCCATGGCAATATATAGCAAATGTGCAGCTCAATCTCCATGTGGGCTCCCTAACAACTGGAGCAGAGGCTTTCCCTAAAGCTGCTGTAGTATCCATTACTCAACAGGGCTGCCTTGTCTGGCTATAGTGAGAGAGGAGGCACGTACCCTGGCAGAAACTGATGCACCAAAGGGGGGGGGGGAGCTATCAAAGAAGTAGGGAGGAGGATAAAAGGAGGATCTCATTTTGGGGAAGCAGGAAGGGAGATGCATTTAATGTAAATAAACAGATACTTTTATTAAAAGAAAAAAGAAATGCTCATGTGTTTTACTCATTGTTTTTATTAATTGGTTGGTGACAACTGTTATAGTTGTCACATCTAAATATTGTCTAATGCCTATTATTTATTGGATAAATACATGAACTATTAATTTAAACATTTTAATACAAATAAATCATGCAAGTAGAAGAACTCATATCTACGGTAGGAAGAAGAAGAGAAGATATTTCATAGTGTTTATCAACAAGATACCTGTACTGTTAGAAACAGTAACATTTCTGTTCTTCCATTAAAAAAATTGAAATATGTGGAATCCACAATAATTTTGTCTTACATAATGATAAACATTAACGTGTAAATCATCAACCTGTTAACTGTAAACTAACTATATTCTATGAGTACAGCAATGCAAAATTAATTTAAATTATTAATACAAAATTAAAAGCTACATATGCTATTATCAAATCAACTTTTCTCTTTCTATTTTTTTATTCTTTAATCTTTTTCTACAGTCCAGTCATTATCTTCCTCCTGCTTTGCCCTCTGACTGTTCCTCATCCCATATCTCCTCCCCCAGTCTCCAAGAGGATGTGCCCACCCCCTCACCCTGACCCCACCAGACTTCCCCACTCCCTAGGGTCTCAATTCTCTTCTGGGTTAGGTGCCTCTTCTCTCACTGGGACCAGACCAGGCAGTCCTCTGCTGTGTATAGGTCAGGGGTTGGTGTATCCTGTCTGGCTGGTGGGTCAGTTTCTGAAAGATCTGGGGGATCCAAGTTAGTTGAGACTGGTCTTCCTATGAGGCCACCCTCAATCTCAGCTTCTTCCAGCTTTTCCCTAATTCCACCACAAGGGTCCCTGACTTCTGTCCATTGGTTGGGTGTAAGTATCTGTATCTGACTCTTTCCTTTGCTTGTTGGGCCTCTCGGAGGGCAACCATGCTAGGCTCCTATCTGTAAGTACATCATAGCATCAGTAACAGTGTTAGGCCTTGGAGCCTACCCTTGAGATGGGCCCCAATTTGGGCCAGTCACTGGACTTCTTTTCCCTCAGACTCTTCTCCATTTTTGTCCCGGCAGTTCTTTTAGACAGGGACAATTATGGGACAGAGTTTTTGACAACTTCATCCCTCCACTTAATGCCCCATCTTTCAACTGGAAACAGACTCTATAAGTTCCCTTTCCCCACTGTAGGATGTTTCATAAGGCTCCTGCCTTTGAGTCCAAGAGTTTCTCACCGCTCATATCTCTGGTACTTTCTATAGGGTTCCCCGAACTCTTACTTCCCTGTTTCTATCCTTTCTGCTGGCCTTCTGGGCTTCAGTCTTGTTTCCTCAGCGTCCCAATACCTGATCATGTTCCCCTTTTCTTTTCACTATCCCCTCTCCTACCCAGGTCCCTCCTTTCCTCTGCCCCCCATGATTGCTTTCTTCTCCCTCCCAAGTGGGATTGAGGTACCTTTACGTGGGCACTTTTGCTTGTTCACCTTCTTGAGTTATGAGTATTGTATCCTGGGTAATTTGTAATTTTCTGTTAATATCCACTTATTAGTGAGTACATACCATGCATGTCCTTTTGGGTCTGAGTTACCTCATTCAGGATATTTTCTAGTTCTATCCATTTGCTTGCAAAACTCAAGATATCCTCATTTTTAATTTTTAATAGGTGAGTATTATTCCATTGTTTAAATGAACCACATTTTCTGTATCCATTCTTCCATTGTGGGTTATTTCCAGTTTCTGGCTATCACAAATGAGGCAGCTATTAACATAGTAAAACACATGCCCCTGTGGCATCATGGGGCATCTTTTGGATATATACCCAAGAGTGGTATAGCTGGATAGCTGGGACTTTAGGTATCCATTTCCAAGAGTAAATCAAAATTTATTGACATGTAATGATATAATTCTGGAGACAATTTAAACAACAAATTATGACAGTAAGATGACTTGGAACAAATAGAATATTAAGTATAATTTTCATGCCCCTAATTATGCAAGTCAAAAAAACATGTAAAAGAGAACTCATATCAAGAAATATGTTAGCAAATTCATATGAGTTCCTTCAAATGAGATAGTTGACATATCCCAGTTTTATATCTCTTGAAGAATGTTATTTTGTAGAATTCTGAACTAATGATCAGATAAAGCATTTTCTGCTAGCTTTAACCTAGCTTGAAAAAGTCAAATCAAATGCAATAAATGTTTATTGCATCTTATACTACTGATATTTGTATCTTTCCTTTGAAGCATTTCCTTTTTTATGTTCTGAGGTAAGATATGTAAGAGTATATTAGAGCAGGCACAAATTTTATGACAATTACGTTTGTCAAAACAAGTAAAATATAAGTGTTGTATTTAACAGGACTCAGATCTCCCAAACAAACATTTTATCTAATACAATTATCATAATGTAATTTATGTAATCCAACTACCTTATTCTGAGGCCCAATCATTGACATTTACTTTACAACTTCCATGCTGTTAGTTATATTGCTAAGAACTAAATCAAGTAATGGACTATAGTAAGCTATAATGTCTGGGAAATGGTGGTCAAACTTAAGAGTGTTGTCTTTAATGATAATTTTCAAGAGTTTTATGGGTGTCTCATACAGGAAGGAGGGAAACTAAGTAGTTATCTTCCATTTTCATTCCATTTCAAGAAGACAGTAACCTTTAAATCACCAAACCATGAATAAAAGTTCCCATTAAGGATATCTTAGTACTCTAGTGCTGCAAGCATCCTCTTCAGCTCCAGAGAAGATAGTGTAATTCCCTAATTACACCTCAACACACAGTTAGGGCTATTCAGTACTTATTGTGTTTAAGAAATTTTTATTATGATTTTCTCATGGGAAATTTAACTAAGGCACAAAATAACTTTGCTCACTTTTTTTTTCAACTTTACATGATAGAAACTTAGAACTTGCCTCTCCATCCTTAATGTATAAGATATTTATCTGATAAGTTTTCTAGACCTATAGGAGAATCAAGGAATAGAGGAACATACTGAATTTTAGAAATAGAGAAGGCAGTATGAGGACCATCACACAGAAGATGTCAGAAGTATGGTAACCCAGTTGGTTTAAGAATACCAAAATTGTGCCTTTTATACATTAGTGGCTCAGTTGAAACATATCTAAAGGTTCAGATTTATGATCATTGGTGTAGGACTCATAGTTTCTCTTGGCTTGCTAACATGTTCATCACTAGGTTCAGAGGCAAAGCCCTTGATCTTAATTAACTCTAAAGCACAGGAGAAAATAGGTAACAACCCAAATATGACACAAAGAATATTTAAATTATTTTGCGACAAATATTCACATATATTTCAAACTCTTTCAAGTCACTCAAACTAAGAAGAAGTCAATATTGTTAGAGGTGGCAATTAGAATATATAAGAAAGTATTCATGATTTTAGATTAACATTGGTTGTAATTTACATCATAAAAATATAAACAACAAAATAAAAATAAACTTTACATCCAATATCTACTAATATACTTCACAAGATATAATTGGGTGACAAACATGTTAATGAATAAAATGAAGAACATATTTTAATGAATACTTTATTATGAAACAATTGATGACAAATCATAATTAGAGAATTGTATATTAAAACTGCCGTGAGATTGAATAACACACCCATGAAAGAGACTTAAATCGTCAACTTCTGTAAGTTATATTTCCTAAATAAGTAAATCTCAGTAACACCTATAAATCTAGCTACAAAGGAATGTTAAAATATAAATATAAATCTTCAAATTATAGCTTCTTGATAGAAACAGTCATTATTTAATTACAAAACACATCGTATCCAACTATTAAACAAAAATATTTCTTTTTGAACTGAAATTATCATTTTAATAGAATATTTTAGCTATATTTATGGATTCCCAAAGAAGTCTTACCTTGCATTTCATCTTTTAGATAGTATACACAACGATTATACTGTGAAATCAATCTCTGATACTAATCATACCTGGGTCCAAGATCCACATTCTGAGTCTTCTCCTAGAAATGGCAATTACAAGTAAATTGACCCAGAGTGTTATCTTAATCCATGAGAATGAAAAATCTGAGTGGCTCCCACCTCATCACAGGACTTTACTTATAATTGAATTACAATACATTCACTACCAATGATAAACAGTAAGAACTCACGGCAAAGATACATTCTTAAATAGAAATAAAAATGAGTAAGTCTGGAGGGATAATATCTGGCTTCATGTAATTCACATAGAATATGTTTTATATGTGTATTGTCTGATTTATGAGTAATGTTCAACATCTAGGAAATATCATGAAACTCTGTAAGCTTTTACAAATAAATGAATCATTGTGGTTTTATGATAATATTATACCATCTTAGTACAGGCAGGGGGTGTGTTTTCATTCTAAATGCACAGTAGCCAATAAAAGCAAGAAGTCACAGATGAAGGGCACATGCAGCAAGCAGACAGATGCCGAAACTGAATTGTTTGACTTCACCCATTTGCATGCTACACTTGACTTTGTCTTTGAGCTAATCTACATTTTTTAATGACATGCACTTGGAACAAATGGATCTGAAAGGACCACTCTTCACTATAGTAGAGAAAGTTTTATTCAAGCTGATAATTATGATTATTTATCCCATTCTGATTTGTTTTGTTTTGCTTTTTCTGTCAAAAAAGGCATCATACCATGATTCTTGTGTTCAGATACTCTGAGAAGTCTTCCTCCTGTGCAGTGCTTAGCTCTTTATCTCACATTGAAACCTATCCTGTGTGAAGCAAAGACATTATTAGTTCACTGCTTTGCAAAGTAAAATTTACAATTTGTTTATCTATGAATAATTACTGCTTTCCCCAAGAGCTACACTGTGGAATGTTTTCGTATGCTAATATATGCCAAGCTGCCACTGTTAACTCAACTGTCTAATCTAAAACTCACCGTAAGTGAAAGAGTATCAGTGTTTATCGCCAGAGTTGTCATTTGCCAAGAAAACTGAAATAAATATCTAAGAAAGACTTCAATGACAAAACTGCTTTTCGAATGAGAGATCATTTCTTATTATCAAAAGGCAAATGTATATCAATGTGTGTATTCTTTAAGATTCATGAGATAATTGCTTCAATTTATCTGACAATCTGATAATGGCATCTGCACAATTGTGAATAGTGTCAACACTGAATGCTCTTGAATATCAGGAAAGGCATAATGCAAACTTGGAGTGGATATGTTAGCTTCTGCTGAAGTATTTTGCTTCTTGGAAATCTGTTTCCATGATTCAGATTGCATCCTTGATTTATTACAGAAGCTAAATTAAGCAACCAGACATACAAGCAAACTATCACTATGTATAACAAAACAAAAGGAAGCAAACAAAACAATAAAACAGAGCAAGACTCTAGGCACTCTGAGAAACACACAAGTCTCAAAACACTGCTTTAAATTTACCATCATGTTGACACTGTTGAATGTCTATAGATGGCACAAGTATGGATTTGATCAATGGAGATGAAATATTTATTTGAGAATTAGAATTTTCCCATCTTTGAGACCCACTAAGTTTTATGACTTTGAACAACTTTATGGTTGTTGTTTTTTCTTTTTTTTTTTTTTTTACAAAATAATAATTTTAGGAGCTTTGGCAATAGTTCAGTGGGAAAGAGTGTAGAATCATAAGGGTGTGGATCTTAGTTCAGAACCCAGAACTAAGCTCAAAGATGGGCATGGCTTATGTAGGCCTATACTACCAGCACTATAGGGTCAAGAGACAGGAGGATTGTAAAAATTACTGTCTGGCTTACCAGTTTTAAGCTGAGTGAGATTATGTTTAAAGGGACTAAGATAAAGAGAGCTAGAGCAGGGCACTGTACCACACAAACTTCTCTGGGCTCTGCATGCAAATGTTCACGTCAATCTATGTGCATAAACAAGGCACATACATACATATTACATGTTTCTAACTTGTTAAGCTGGATATAATCTTATATTTTACTAGTCAGAGATTATGATTATATAAACTGAGATTAAATATGCTCAATAAAACAAACCAATCATTCATCTGATTGGGTCAAAATTTAGAAAAAGCAACTTTATTGATCTAATAATCATTGTGAATACAAGCACATACTGAGTTCCTTCTATCGGAGTGTCATGCCATCTTTATCTATTGACTGGATGCAAGAATAAACTTCATGCATTGTTGATAATCCTTAAAGTATTATGGTGATGGTCACAAGAGGAATAAATATTTTCACCTAGCACACAACACAAATTTGCCTTTGAAAAGAAATGTTTATTTTCTATAATCAAATGTAAAGTTATTTTTTTATGTGAAGGCATTGAAAGACTTCAAGATTAACTGAATTATATTTCTAGTTTATTATTCACCTGTGCTGTTGTTGGCAGCAGATTGTGCCTGGATTAATTGTTCAGATCAGTGGTCTGTGGCAAAGGACAGAAGAAATTAGACTTTTAAGACTTTTAATTAATAGAGAATAGAAGCCAGAAATATATAACTGTTGGGGGCATCTGCTAAACCATAAATCTCTGTACAGAAATGATTCTGTTTGATTGTGATTCAATGTTTAGAAATTAAAGACACAACATGAAGTTCATCTCAAAAAACTTTTGTTAATTCATAATATAAACATGCAGTTCATTGATCTTTGTCAGGTTGAATTTTATTATCATAGAATTTTATTATCATAGAATTAAAGAAAGCTAAACACATTTTATTAAATACATGTATTCATCTCCCAAATTTTTGCTCAAGTTCTAATAATTGACAGCTCTTGAAAATATATTATAACTTAACCCTAGTAAAAAACCAAACATACAAAAAGAATGTGAAAAGGCATTTTCACATAAAAATGTATTTGCCATGTATATAGTGTCTCATCTAGCCATGCGGCAGGAAGTTAGAATCCCAGTGCTAGGAATGGAGTAGATCTAGAAGGGAGAAAATGGGGGAAGAAGAAAGAGTAGAAAAATATAATCAGGTTATACTGTATGAGAAAAGAATCCATATTTTTAATCAATAAAATGTAAAAAAAAAAAAAAAAAAAGTATCCCACTGGTTGGCAGGAGAAAAATTGGTTGAAGTCTTGCTTGGACCACAAAGCAAGTTGAAGTTTAACTGAAGAAACTCAGCAAGATTATGACGTACTGTTAACAGTTAAAACAGTGAAAAGAGGACTGAGATTTAGGATGTAGCTCAGAGGTAAAGCATACAAGAATCTTTAAAATAAAGCAAAGCAAAAACCTTGTTATATTATGGTTAATTTCTTAAAATAAGAGAAAGAACCAAAGCCAAGCAGTGGTATGAGAAAAAGCACAGTGGATTCATTCAAAACGCTCCTGGCAATGCTTCCATTTACTTTCAGAACCTGCAGTTATTCCTGATTATGTACTCACATCTGAAGACTGGAGCTGGGAGCCTCCTATGAGACAGAACATGCAATGTCTGCCTTTCTCTGTTTGTGTTACTTCATTCCATATGATCTTTTCTGGGCCCATCCATTTAGTTATAAACTTCATGACTTGTTTGTCTTTATAGCTGTGTAGTATTCCGTACTCTATAAGTACCATATTTTGTTATCCATTCATAAGTTAAATGATGTTGAGCTTCTTTCTATTTTCTAACTATTGTGAATAGTTTAGCAATGAATATGGCGGAGCAAGTGTGTAGAGTAGAGTACTGAGTCCTTTGGACCAAAGAGTGGTATGGATGAGGCCCATAGTAGATTTATTTTAGCTTTTTGTGGCTTCTCCACACTTATTTCCATAGTAGCTACACATGTTGGTGTTCACATCAACAGTGAATGAGGGTTTCCATTTTCCAACATCTCCTCCAGCATTTGCTGTCACTTGTATGGTTGATATTTGCCAATATAATGAGGAATAATGAAAACTCCAAAGTTCCTTTGAGTAACAGTTCCCTAATAGGTAGATACAGTGAACATATATTGAGAGATTTTTAAGATACTTTGTTCTTCTTTTGAGAGATTTTTAAGATACTTTGTTCTTCTTTTGAGAAATCTCTCTTCAAGTCCCAGACACAGGTTTTTCCAATAGATAATTTTTGACTCTTGTTTTAAAAAAGAAATCTTTATATATTTTGAGTATTAATGCTATCAGATGTACAGGGGACATACATTTACATTTTGTACTACTCTGTGGGCTTCTCCCTAATAATTTGATCTTTTATGGTCCTACTAATTTGAATTCTTATTTGGCTGTTAAGAAGCTTATGAAAAGAAAAAAACCCTATAATACATATAATTTTGTTTATAAATACTCATACTTAGTTTTATAGAGATTTCTCATTTGGGATGATAATGCTCCCTCCAAGAGGCAAAGACTACATAACAAGAGCTCTAAAACTAACCACAAGAAGCCCTCTTTTGAGTTGTTGGCTAATGTTATCCAATTTATAATGCAGGGTATTGCTATTGTCATTAGTTGTTCCCTAAGATGGAAGATAAGTCCCTATTGCTGAAGATGTCACATATATCAGAAGCAGGGTCCAGAGATACCCTGAGCTGGACCTGACTTGTACACCTGAAGACTAAATTTCAGCATACTAGAAGGCACAACATAAGCTTCTAAAGGATGCAGGGGACATAGTTATGACACCTATGAACCATATCAACAACCAACATGGCTTTATAATCTTAAGAATGCAGTAGTAGAATGTATGTCATAGCAGTGGACAACAACCCTCTAATTGGACTTAAGACCCATTCAACTAGAAGGGAACCATTTCTCATACTGGAATCCTAGATCAATACTCAGTGTTTGCTAAGTCATGGATATTGAAGGAGGATTTATAACCAGTATTTTATTAAACTCCTATCAATAATTTATAAACTTTTGTCTTATACCCACAGAAAAGAGAAGTTATTGATCCTGATCAAGGAAACTTCCCTTTGCTACAAATGGAGACCACAACAGAAAACCAAAACTAAACTGAAAACCAGAGTTGTGAATCACCTTCCCAACAAATACGTCTATAAAATGCTCCTGGACCTAAGGCTGAGGAAACATTGCTGAAAGATCAGAGAGAGATTACAAATGCCAGATCAGAGAGTTTACTGTAAGATGTGTCATTGTCATCCAGGAATGTCAGAAGTTACACACATAACTTTTAAACAATATGACCTCCAAATATGATCTCAACAAGAACAATACAAATAAACATGCCAAAGAGGAAGGGGAAAAGCTCAAGAGGTCTCATATCTACACAACACCTATAGGCAGCTAAGCAATGCTAAGAATTGGAGACTCTTCCCCAGGGAAGAGCCCACAAATTGGCTATCACATACCAAATGATCATCACTGACGACATACACACAAGTAATATGTAGGCAGAGTAGGGTATAGTTAGGAATATTTATGTATATGCATATACTTATATGCAAGTTATAACAACTAGTGAAAAAGAGGCTATGTATTTGAAAGAGAGAATGTAGAGTATATGGGATATTTTAGATGGAGTTAAATAAAGGGCGAAATGTTGTGATTACATTAAATCTCAAAAATTAGTGAGAAAAGAGAACTCTACAAAGCTGTTTTTTTGCACTACATGTGAGTGGGCACATGTACACATATTCATTTTATATATAAGGAGTATATTAACATATTCTTTTTATATATAAGGAGTAGATTAACTAAATCAGTTTTTTGTTCAGGGGCATTACATCAACAGATATGAGAGGTGTTGTCTCAAGTGAAAGGCACCTTTGGTGTATTTTACTTGTTGAATATAGTTTATCTTAGGATGCCTCCTTGCTACTTAGACCTCAGAATCCTTGAATCAAATTTATACTCCCCATGATGATACATTGGAGTCATTTTATTTTATGTTATTAAGGAATTTTACACTTCCAGAGAAAAATACATTTTCTTTTAATTCTTCCCTAACATTCAATGAATTATACAGTTGACAGATACCAATATCTAAATTAGTTCTCCAGAAAATACGCAGTGGTATTTCAACTACAAGTGCAATTTTCACTGCCTCTATCCAATTGAAGAGTGGCTCCATCATTGGAAACACAAAAGGTATAAAAAGTGGAGTTGTTGGAAATGACACAATGCTGGAATTTCCAACACCGATAAGCCCATATAAAAACACACAACCCAGTTATTATAATTATAAGCTTTATGCTTAGATTGTGCAGATATAACACTATATAAACTTATTCCCCAGCTATAAGACCCCTTGACACTTGCCATTTCTTCTGATCACATGGTTCTTGTCCATCGTGCACTAGAGGTTCTTCCTCTTCCTCCATCCTCTCTCTTTTCCCTCCCACCCTCTTCTGACTCTCCACCTGCCCCCTCTCAAACCTCAAAATCCATCTTTCTCCTCTACTGTCCAATCATATGTTCTAGCTTTTATTGACCAGTTAAAATGAGGAGAAGGTTCACATGAGATCACCTGAGTATGTGATGGAGTGCTTATTGAGGGCTACCCCTCTTGAGGAAGCAGAATGATGATCAAAATACAAAGAGAATCAGGACAACCTACAACAATAACACGGTTTTAATATAAAATAGCCCAAACTTTATTTTTTTCAGGTAGAGATATTCTCTATGAAAAGTGACAGTAAGAAAGGGGTCTAGGGTCTGATGATGCAGCTGTATGACACACATTAGACCAGCATGTGTGGTGCATCAGGTTCAGTCCACAGTGATGAAAAAGTTCTGAGAAATGAAAAATATAATCACTTCAGACAAAAATGAAACCTTGCTATACAAATGTTATAAGCATTTATTAACGAAATCACTCAAATTTACACCAAAATAACTAGGGCAAATACATCAAGCATCATACATAATGTTTTCATTAAGATAAGGTTTACAATAAAATGTCAGAAGCAATTTAAATGATTAAGTATAATTTGGAATTACATACATGGGCATACAGGCACAAATACAAACATTTAATGATATTAAGAATACATGCAAAGGACATGTCATTCAAGCTAAAAAATTGTCATTAATACAAAAGAATAAAAATATCCATTAGCAGTAGTTTTCACCAGAATTTTAGATTATGTGGCAACAAATGATGTTATTTTTAGATTTCTTCCATCTTCTAAAGTGTAAATAATTGATCAAGTTGCATTAACATACACTAATCTAATAAACACAACAACAGCAGAGTATCATTTATTCAGCTTCAGACTATTTAAAATCAGTCCTATTCTGATTAAATAAAACTCTGTCTGTTTAGAAAGCTGCTAACTATATCATTTATTCATTTAGAATACATTGTGTGCTAGTTGTACTCAGAGTCCTGAGAGTCCTGAGCACAGAGCATCCTTCTGTATATTATACTCACTGAAATGTGAAGTGGCCACCAGAGAAACCTGTCTTTGCTATCATAAAACTAACATTCTAGAAGGGAAGACAGCAAAATAACAAAAATCACATTCAGAAGAAAACAAAATATAACTTGAAACATTTACATTGAAGGAAGCTGAGCTTAATAATAGTGAATAACTACAGAAAAGCAAAGGAAGACTTGAAGAGAAAAGTTGATATTTTATTTAAGAAATTCGATTACAGTCATATACAAGAAGTTCCTTGAAAAAGGGAAAGGCATGGATGGAAAAGAGAGGAGGAGGAGATGAGAGGAAAAGATAGAACAGGAAGGAGAGGAAAGGAAGTAATTGTTAATTTTTCAAATCACAGATATTGTAATCCAGACACTAAGAGAACAAAGGAAAAACATAATTGCAAAGGGAAAAGAAGCATGCAGTAATTTGAATGAAATTGAAACTGGTGTAGGAAAGATTTTTAACTTTGATCCTGATTAATCAGACTTTTTTGATTTTTAAGATGGGATGAATAAGATCCCTTACAGGAGATCATTGTAGTAGTCTGGGATGAATGCGTAAATGGGAGGTACCGGGAATAGAACATGTGACCTAAGTGACATTATCAAATCCATCTGTCCTGCACAGCTCAGCAGGATTTTTCTACTCCAAAAAAGATAGCGAGAGAGAGAGAGAGAGAGAGAGAGAGAGAGAGAGAGAGAGAGATGAAAATAGAGGTGCCCTACTCCAAGAGTAGCCTTGACATAGAGAACACAGACTACTAAAAGGGAAATTCCATTTTACATGCTAGTTCTTTTTGAAAAC